>CAUYRH010131444.1:0-14368 GCA_963574655.1 Perodicticus potto | reverse complement strand
AATGAATCACCAAGGAATTTTTGTGCCTTTTGAAAATATGCTGACAAAGTAATACAGTATATAGTCTTTGCAAAGAATAAAAGGACTTTTTAAAACAGTAGCACAGCAGTGCCTGTAGCTCAGTGGGTTGGGTGCCAGCCACATACACTCAGGCTGGTGTGTTCGAACCCAGCCCGGGCCAGCTAAAGCAACAATGACAACTGCAACAAAATAGCCAGGCATTATTGTGGTCACCTGTAGTCCCAGCTACTTGGGAGGCTGAGGCAGGAGAATCGCTTAAGCCCAAGAGTTTGAGGTTGCTGTGAGCTGTGACGCTACAGTGCTCTGCTGGGGGTGACATAGTGAGACTCTGTCTAAAAACAAACAAACAAAAATAAATAATAAAAACAGTAGCACATAGTTTCTGTTCTTCAGCCAGAACTTTTTGCTATCTTGTGCCTTTAAAAACTGATTTTAAGCAGTGAACAGATTGTGTTTTCTGGGTAGAGTTTGAGACAGAGGACCTAATTATTCTGCACAAAAATATACATGTTGGTAAGTAGGAGGCTTCAGATATTATTTCATAGTAGTATAAAAAGATACCTTCCTTGACTCTAAATTTCCTTACCTCTAGATATTCTCAATGGGGTCTTCTATTGGCTCATTTGCAGATTTTGTTGAGCATCAAGGAGAATACTTTTCTATATTGAGAAAAATATTCACTATATTTCATTAAAGTGAAAAAGAATCACATATCTGTACTCCCATGTTTATTATAGTAGCGTTCACATTTGAATTGTCCATCAGGGGATGAATAGGTAAAGTAAATGTGGTCTGTATACACAATAGAATACTATTTAACCACACAAAGAATGAAATCCTATTATTTGCAACAACACTGATGAGCCTGGAAAACATTATGTAAGACAAATAAACCAGACACAGAAAAACAAATACCATATGTTCCACTCCTATAGAGAATCTACAAAGTTTGTTTTATAGGAGCAGCGAATATAGCAGTGGTTACAAGAAACTACACAAGAAACTAGGGATGGAAGCAGGGGTGCGGGTGCGGGGGGGGGTAAGGGATGAGGAGAAAATGACCAACAGGTACAAAGTTACAATTGAATAGGACAAAGAAGTTCTGGCCTTCTGTTACATAGTAAGGTGACTACAGCCCATAATAATACATTTATATCAAAGTAGCTATAAGAGATGATTTTGTATGTTCTCACTATAAATGTGACATAATAAATGTTTGATGGATAACTATGCTAATATTCCTTATTTTATCATTAGATAATGTACACACGCATCAAAAATGCCACATAGTACTTAATAAATATGTACAATTATATTTCATCAATTAAAAATAAAAATTTTTGAAAAGCGAAAAAAATAATCTCAAAACCAGAAAATTTTTCCTGAATTCTTGAGGCAAAAATTCTGATTTGGGGAAGACAAAATATGTCCCCTGAATGGAGACATACTGCTAAAAATAAATAAATCTTCATAAAAGCAAGTTTTCTGTAAAAGTTGCTGATGACTGGGTTTGCATATTTCTAGCTCCAAATTGTTGACCTCATTAGATGCCCCCATCCGGCTTGTCTTCATTCAACACTCAAAAACTAACATAATTCTTTCTGAATGTACCCCACAATCTTTCCTCTCTATAGGTTGACTCCTAACCTGTCCCAACCTCTTCTGGCACTGAGCACTCTGATTACTATACACTGTGCAGAGTAAGTTCCTTTTCCTTTGACTTCAGGTTGGATTCATTGCAACCGGAGACGTGTTAGTTTACTAATCTGCCATAAACTATGACAGACTAGTGGCTGAAACAACAGAAATTTTCTTACGGTTCTAAAGTCTTCAAGTCTGAGATCAAGGTGCTGGCAGGTTAGGTTGTTTTGTTCTGTGGCGTTTCTCACTGGCTTGCAGAAGGCCATCTGCCCCTGTCTTCACAAAGTGCCTCAGTGTGGGCCTGGGCCCTAATCTTCCCATTTTATAAGAGCAGGAGTCACACTGGGTTAGGGCTCATCTGAATGTCCTCATTTGTGGGAGGTACACAGGTTGACTTCTCAGCAGGGTGCCCTGCCTCAATCCTGGGGTCTCCAGGGGAAAGGGAGCAGATGACCAGTCTCCGGGGGCTCATCAAAAACACTGAAGTTGGAAAGAGTCGGGAGATGCCTTGACAGGTGGACTGGGCCTCTCTGTGTTGGAGAGTCAACAGGTGAGAGGGATTAAGTTCCTTGAACTTTTGATATGTAGTTAGACTGGGAAACCTGGTTCACTTCCCCTATAGGGATAGACCTAATTTCTCCCTCCCCCTTTGTAAACACACCACTGGTTGCCTGGACTGTTAGCAACCCTCTCTTGTTTACCCCATCTCTCCCTATATCCAATCTTCCTGGAGACCTGGGCTTTCAACCTTTTGGCGTTTTTACATTTTGCATGTGCACCTTTGTTAGAAATCAACAAAAGCCTTCTGAAGAGACCAGAGAAGGGCTGCATTTTCTCGATTAATCCAGCCTGAGTTAATGTGCGCCTTCTCCAGGCATTCCCAGACTTTGTTTTAAACTCGTGTCTTCAGTCTAGTTTTCCTAGTCGGCTTTTGAACCAGGTTGGGGTTTGGGCTCAAAGACCCCCTGACACTCATTGTAACTTAATTACCTCTTTAAAGACCCTTTCTCCAGCTACAACAACTTTCAGAGGTACTGATGTTAGGACTTCAATATGTGAATTTGGGGAGACCCAACACAATTTGTCAAAGAAAAAATACCTAAGAGATCAGAGACACATTGGCTATTTATGTCTTTGCTACTTCCTGTCTTCCCTTGGTTTGGCACCACCTGACTTCCTCTAGCTGGGATCACTTCTCCCACTGGGTATCTGCTGCCCTCCAGCTGCTTTTTCCAATGAATGGATTCTCTACCTCCACTAGTCCAGCTGTTACTAGTGCTGCCTGGTTTTAGGGCAGCTGCCTGCATCCTAAAATGTTGAGGTTTCAGGTAGCTATCTGTGACCTCCATTCTTGGGGGTGCTCTTGGACAAGGGATGACCAGAAACTCCAAAGTAAGGCAAGCATGAAAGAAAGTTTATTGAGGAAGAAAAAGATAGGTTTATCTTCCTATCTTTAAAAGATAGGTTTATCTTCCAGAGTAAGAAGATTCATGGGACAAGATCTGTGTAACACAGACAACTAACAGGACTTTGCTGTAGCTATAAAAAGGGCCTTGGTTATGGTCAGGGTCTCCTTGGAACCAGAGTGTTACTAAGATGTGGACCTCCCATGGGCCTCTCTAAAAGCCCATTGGGGGTGTGGACTGCAATGTAGATTGAAGCTAACGACATGATAATTAGCCTTAAGGCCGTTCTAGGTCACCTTCAAGACATGAGTACCTTTTGCCAGGCCCGTGGGCTAGAGTCTTCTGCATCCTTTTGCAGTTGGCACCTTAAGTTCTGACTGGTAGATTAGTAGGGTGATCCCTCTTTCCAAGGTGTGAACTCACTGGAGACAGGATAAAGGTAAAGTCCCCCCACATCCTCCACCCCTTGCCTTGTCCTTTTTACCTAGGAGAGCTAGATTTCCAGCTATCTACCTGGTAATACTAAGGTGCTCCCCATTCCTTGTTGGTTTTCCCTGTTACTAAACCATCTCCAAGTATCCATTCTGAGTGTGCCATCTGAATATGGCTATGTCCCTGAGCAACACACTGAGAAAGATTACACACAGTGAAAAGAAAACTACATAGATTTTATTGTAAAATTAAAATAAGAAACATTGTATACCGCAAACTTCAGATAACATGTGGTGGGGTTCTGATTTCTCATTTTCTCCTTAATAACTTAAAATTCTTTCTTTCTTTTTTCCTTATTCTGATGTTACTGGCTGAAGGACCTGTGGGCACTATTTTATTACATTTTACAAGTTTTCCAAATGTGGATATTAATAACAGAATTTATTAATGCTATTCTTAAGGATGGGTGGGAAACAGCTTCTTCTAATTTTCTTTGCAAAATGTCTGTCACTACAAATTTATAACCACAGAAATTACCATTCTCTTTCTATTTGTGTGGTCCTCAAGTTCTCCATCCTTCTCTAATTTTAGGATGTTAGTTTCTTCAGCAATTGCTTCTTTGTCATAATAAGACATTGCGATGAGGACCTTTGCATCAGAAAGGATGACTTTCTAGCTGAGAAACAGGCAGAAAATAGTTACCCTTCCCACAGCGCCTCACCTGTGCCCCTCCTTCTAACTGTTCCTTCCCACACTGCTTCTTTTGGCAAGAAATATAGGTGATGTACACTCATTTATTGCATAAGTATGATTTTCATTCTCCCACTAAATATTTCTGAATCACTTATTTCCCATCAGCAGATACTTTTTTTTAGTTTACAGTTTACTCTTAATATCCTGAAATAACATGTTTCAGATCTCCCAGGATACAAGTTTCACAAGTCGGTACATACATGCCATGCCCTTTTCTTGATTCAAGTCCAAGGAAAATAAACAAACAAAAAAAAAGATTATTTTTCTGCCCTAACCATACTTTGGAGAAGCTGCAATGCAAAAGAACTTTGAATTTAAAAGTGTGATGAATCTCCTATGTTGAACAATATTGTATATGCTTTGGCATCATTAGCTAACTTCCTGGAGTTGTAACTACAAAATACTCCAGATTGGCATTTCCCTGATAATGAGACAATTTATGCAAGATAACTGGTCCTTATCCATTTCTATTTGCATAAGTCATTGCTCAATCCAAGGACAGTTTTTGAAACATTTCAGTCCAGGGATACAGCGTGAGTGCTCAGGACACGGAATGTTCCAGGATGTTGGAAATCCTTTTGCATTCTGGTAGGTATCCAGGAGCCACATGGATTCAGACTATAGTCCCTAGAGCCAAAAGACAAAATGTAATATATTCATGAGAATGAAGCTGATGTCACAAAATTTCCCCATTAAAAAAATTGAATAACATCGCACTCTGTGAGCTATATGAGCGTGGCCCGTCTGTACATGTGTTTGGTACATATTTGTGGTAACATTTAAAGCAATTCATCGTTAGTCTTTCCTACTAGGCCATAAACACCTACACAAATGCAATTCCTTTAAGACTGCACCATGATGATGAACTTCATATATTTTTTAAATTGTCCTTAGATGATTTCATAATTTCAAGATTTGATGTTGACTTTAGAAATGACATCTCTCTCTATACCAGCCCCTCCTCTATTGAAACTGCAGTTTTTCTTTCTGCAGTTCCAGTTTCCCACAGTCAACTGTGGTCTGAAAATATTAATTGAGAAATTCCAGAAATATGAAGTTCATAAATTTTAAATCACACACTGTTCTGAGCAGTGTGATGATATCTTGCATAGACCTATTTTATCCTTCCTGGAAAGTGAATCATCTTTTTTTTTTTTTTTTGCATATTCACATTGTACATGCTACCCACCCATTACTGTACAAGAAAATACACAGTGCATGTAGGGTTTGATCCTATCCATGGTTTCACACATACACTGGGGATCCTGGAACATAGCTCCCACAGATAAAGAGAGACAACTCTACGGAGATGTCACAGAATTATGAATTCTCACATTCTTACCAGATTCTCTGTTGTCTTAATCAATGAAAATTGACAATGTCATTCTCTTTTACACATTGATCAAAAAGAGCTTTTTACATTTTTTGACAGCACTTTCCCCCTTATATTGAACAAAACTAACTGGGTAAATTGTTTGCCTTAAAAAGTCACGACAACAATAGAAACATTAGCAAGGGTTGCTGCGTGATCCATCTCACCTTGAAAGTGCTTGGAGTTGGTCTGCCAAACTCAAATATTGCCTTTGCCGGTTCCTAACTGTACAACCTAAGAAAGTTACTTTGCTCTGAAAGTTGCCTGCCCCCCCGCCACAATAGGAATAGTAAAGTATCTATCCGTTAGGGTTGGTATGGGTTAACATTTTCAAGTACTGAAATTCGTGTTATATAGGCTCCTTAAAATTAGTAAATTCTGATTTCTATTCTACATTTACAAGATTTGATTCCTGTCAATTTTTCCCCAATTATCATGGGCACTAGTAAAAGCCAGAGTGCTTCTGTATCTAAGGACCTTAGCAACAGAACTAGGACTGCTTTTATCTTAGCAACAGAACTAGTATTTCCATCACCTTTTGAAAAAATTCCACATTGCTTTTATGACTTAAAATGGCAAGTCTCATTACCCAATCAGCCAGATTCCTGACTTTCACAGTAATTCATCTTGGCGTAAAATTCTTTAAGTTCCTCAGTCAAAATGAAAGCTGAACCATGAGTATGCTCAAAATACAAAGTCAATATGTTTTTTCTATAGACTTATGCCAAGCAGGTGAAACTTAGAATTTTTTAGCCGCTAGAATGATGATACTACTAAGAAGATGTGTGCTACTTCTTTTTAGTTGTTTTTGAAAGCATTAAATTAAAAAAGGAAGTAAAATGTTTTCTTTGCCCCATAAGGAAGAAAAACAAATTCCTTAGCGTTTAGGACCTCTCTTTGGAAATGTGTGTTTCATGGACTTAAAATGTTCCAGCGATTTTGATCATTTGGCCTGTTTTTCATCCTAAAGAAAATATTGGTTCTTTGCCATACATAAAGAATTCTCCCACGTAGGATGAGAAATGGGACATCAGTTTTTCAATCATCTGCTTTCAGGCATGCTTAAGCACCTGTTTCTTAATAATTTAAAAGTTCTCAAACAGATATCTAGACGCTATGAAAATAAGATGCTTCTTAGAAAGTTATGGAGGTGCAGAATGGTGTTTGTCGGGGCCTAGCAGCACCTGAACTGCTCTAATGGCTAATTATAGATTTGCTGGGAAAATGGGAGGAAAAACAATGTAATCCTTAAGAGATTTGTACTGTTGAGAAACCGCTTCAATAAGGTGAAACCATTTTTGAGCTTATAATAATGTACAGTTTATTCATTTTTTAGATTTTATAGCTTATAAGAATGTCCTCTTCACTAATTATAATAATTCTATTAGAGATATTTTATCCTCAACACAAAATTAATATACATTAAATCATGAGTATATGATAAAACTTCAAAATCTTAGCTTAAATGCTACTATCAGCCTGTTTTTTAAATCCAGTATATGATAGTACAGCATATTTCAAGACTGGAAATCCTAGAACTCAGAACTTCTCTGTATTCTGATCCAATAAAAATATTTCAAAAATAAGAAAAATTATTTGAACACTAACTGCTATGTATTGGCTATACAATCGTAATTGCTTTTATAAGCAAACAGAGTATGTAGGAATGAGTTGCCTGTTTAATTAGTTCCATTCTATTAAGTTCACATGAAGCACTTGTAACACTATACTATATTGTATTATATGATTTACATAAGACTAATGCTCCTTTTTTGAGCTTCTAACCATAGCAACAAAGATGATAAAACGCCATGGCCTGAAAAGAAAATATTCATCTTTTTAATATTTCTGAACTCAAATATAAGTTCACTTAGCACAGCCTATTTCTGCTAGTCATAATTACAATGAGTCTATTCTTGAATTATGAAAGAATCAAACGTTTTCAAAAGCAGCGACTATAATGACTAGACTTCACAGCACACACACATGAACCTAAAACTTCTAAAGGAGCTAATAAAAGATTATGTCCCAGAGTAAGCTCTTATTTGTCCTTCAGATTAGCCTGAAGCCAATTCTGTAGCTGAAAGTTAAGCTCCTTAAAACTGAGTAAAAGGAACCAATCTAAAGTATAAATTATAAAACATCAACGTATTTTGGCCATCTCGTCTCTCCTTTACATGTGCTGCAGCCATTTTTTAATCCGAAAACTCTGAAGCCCGTCAATAATAAATCTAACAAGATAATTACAAACGTGACATTGCTCTTATTTTTGTTGAGTATCACATGATTTACTGCAACTTTTGCTTTCCTGTCCAGTAAATATGAGTTAGCCAATGAAATAAATAAAATGATTTGGAAATAAATCTACATCTTCAGTCTTAATCTCCCATTATGAGCCATAGAATTATTACTGCATACCAGATGTCACTACAAGTTGTTTAGCCATCTCTAAGATCTATAGTTGAAATGCACCATCTTTTTCTATAAACCAAACACCTTATTTGTCCTCCAAGTGTATAAGCTTAGTTCTTACTTAGTTCTATTTTCCTTAACCTATACTCCTTCTAATTCTCTTATAATATACTAACTAATATGTGCTGTTAATATTCTCCTTTCTCAATCATTCTCAGGTTTATTTCTATAGCATTTTCTCTATCCATACCCAAACTATGCTATTTCACATTTAGCTTATTATAATATTTCTTAGTTTATTTCTTCCCATCTTAAATCATCCTAAAGACAACTACTAGATCCATCAATGTTTAGAAAAAACAAAAACTGACATTCAGTAAGGCATTCACCTCTTAAAGAACCTAAATTATTCTCAAGAAAGAATGATTTAAATTCTTCAAACTAGAACCAAAAGCCCTTCATTATCTGATGCCCTGTTAATGTAAATTGGCTGTTCTAATTTACATTTTACTGCTATTTCCATAAAATTTTCTTTCCAGTTGACCTTTACCTTCACTCCCAAGCAAAACATTCTCATTTGTGCTAGCATGTCAACAAACTATGCTTGGAGTCTTCCTCTGCTTTTTATAAAGCCTAGAGGGCCATCTACCATGATGTCCACCAATTAGTACCCAACACTCTTTTAAAAGTCTAGATTAACACTCAACAGATTTAAAACTCCCTAAGAACTCAGTCAATATTTCTTGTGTAGAGGGCCAAGGGTGAACTCAGTCTTTGCCCTCTGACAGTTCACTAAAATTCAACTGATCAAATTAATAGGAGAAAAGGTATATAAATTCATTAACATGTATGAGGGAGAATTAGAGAGTGATTGCCCCACCCCTCACGGGGGGTATAGATGGTGATATATTCTTGTTTTTTAGGTGAAAGGGAGATTGGAGAGTATAGTAAAAGACTTTGAAGATATTCAACAGGCTTGAGAAACGTGATGACTAAGGACAAACTCTTTCGGGCCCACAGAGTCAACAATGTTTGTGACCAAAGTCGGTTCAGGTTTGGCTTTCTTTCTGTATCAGTTCACTTAATGAAAGGGTGAGAACCAGAGGTAATTGTTTTCTTCTTGACTGCTCCAAACTTTAGGCAGATAAGAGGACTTCTGAGAAAAACTTTACCTTGTGCTTTGGACTCTTCCAAAAGACTCTTCCAGACGATTGAGAGAGCGGAAGGTGGGGCAGAGGGCACAGAGATCTTGAGGACTCTTCTTCCGTTTAGCAGATCATATTTTGGAATATTGGTTTCTAAGCCCCAACACCTGAATCTTTACTTTTTCAGTCAGAATATACAGTAATTCTTCCTGCAAAATCTCAGCAGATTAAAATACAGGTAGATAACTAACTTACGCTACCTGTGCATCTCAGGGCTACAGACATCTGCTCTGCGTTCTCTTCACTAGGACACTGGGCTATTGGATCCTCCCCTATTTGGAACATACCTGCTTCTTGGCCCTGGCCAAACTGCAAAAAAAAAATATTCTATGGAATATACCTGCTTCTATGGGAGAAAGAAAGGCACATGGGGGATAGTGTGCCAGATCTGATAGTGACCTGGAAGTGACACGCATCGCTGCTCCTCACATTCCAGCCCTAACTATAAGAAAGCAGGTTGTGCAATCCTACCATTTGTCTAAAAGAAGGAGAACTGGAAATATTGCTGACTTTCGTCATGTGCCTTGAAACTGTAGGTTGCAGGGCGATACCAAGTGGGGGGTGTTTTCTTTGTATTTCTTCACTCTGCCCTGCCTGCATGATATGTAGTCTCCTTCTTCCTGGTCTCATCGAAAGCTTCACATGACAATGAGATCTCATATTCATAGCTCTAAGCTTCTAACCTATTATAAAATAGAGTTTATCACAGACCCAGTCATTGAACAAGCAGCACCTCAGTACACCTGGTTCTTAGCTTATCTTCTCAGAACTTTCAGATAAAGAGCACATGGCATTTAACGCTTGCAGTTAACCCTCTTACTGGGCACAAGATCGAATTATACTCCTCGTGGTCATGTGACTAGTGTCAGCCAATGACTTTTGGCCTAAAGAGAAGTGTTTTATTTCCAGGCATATAGTTGCTAATGCAAGACCCTCTAGAGCCTATTTTCTCTTAACATAGATGTCAGCACTTGTGAAGGTGGTGGCTTTTTTGTCAGCTGTAGTCTAGAATGAGTGCAAACTCCTTATTAACCTATACACAGGTAGCTGAGCAAGAAATAAACTTTCCCTGTTTAAACCAATAGATTGTGAAACTGCTTGTCAACAGCATAGTCTAGATTATATCAACCAATACATACCCTTACCAAAGCTATAGTTCAGAGTTTGTTACTCTCACTTGTGGAATGTTGCAGTAAGGTCTGCCTCACTGCTTTCAGGAGCTGAGGCCAGCTCTCCTTCCTCGCTGGGGTGGGGCATTTTGGAACTTGTTTCCTCCCGGAGTCAAACTCTGCTACCTTTGTTTGCTTTTGGAGCTGGATCCCAGCAAATTCAGACTATGGCTGTTTCTATTCCATTTCGAGTCCATAAAGAAATTGACCTTATTTATGGATAATTCCTTTGAGACTCTGTCTCAACAGCAACAACAACAAAAAATTATTTTACTGATCATTGCTGTGTCTGGTATGGGGAGGATATTTTAAAACAGACCCTCACAGTGCCACCTTCTTCGTGATGATGTTGATGGTTTTCAAATAGAAATCCTCATCAAGTCAGACATCTGCCAACACTAAGAGAGAAAAATATATTCAGGATCTAAATCAGGGTTTTCCAACCAAGGCATCATTGACATTTGGGGCCAGATAACTCTTTGTTGGGTGGGGGTTGTCTGTGTATTGTAGGATATATAGTAGCATTCTGGGATTCAGCCACTAATCTACTAGCTACTCTCTCTGTTCCCACAAGTCTTGATAATCACAGTTTCCCCAGTATTGGCAAATGGCCTCTAAGGAAAAGGGGCATAATCACTATCACATTAAAGGCAGTGACCTAAAGATAACTCCAAAAGGAAAGTGCTAAAAATGGGGTGGTGCCTGTGGCTCAGTGAGTAGGGTGCCAGCCCCATATACCGAGGGTGGCAGGTTCAAACTCGGCCCCGGCCAAACTGCAACAAAAAAATAGCCAGACATTGGGGTGGGTGCCTGTAGTCCCAGCTACTGGGTAGGCTGAGGCAAAAGAATTGCCTAAGCCCAGGAGTTGGAGGTTGCTGTGAGCTGTGATGCCAAGGCACCCTGCTGAGGGCGATAAAGTGAGACTCTGTCTCTAAGAAAAAAAAGAAAAGTATTAAAAATGTGCTTTCTAATTATTAGGGAAATTATTAAGAATAAAGTCTCATTAGGTAATTGGGAAGGTGCACACATATATATTTCAAATATACATTACAAATACAGACACCTCTCTCTCAGTCTCTCTTAGGTGTGCTTTGTTTCTGCAAAAAGTTATATTATCATTTCATCACATGTAACAAAAATATCAATCACTAACAATTCAAAATGTGTTAGTTGTCATATGTGTGCCAGAGAGAGAGGCTTTAGGATCAATAGATGTGAGTTGGTGTATTTCTGTCCCTTATGAAGGTAAGCAATTCATTTTGGTTGGCCAAAAACTTTCCCAGTTTTAGCACTGACTCTTCCCTGGGAAAGCCCACAGGCAAGCTGAGAAAGTTGGTCCCTGCTATATACTGAATGGTAATATCCTCTATCCCCCCAAATTCATATGTTGAAACCCAGTCCCCTGTGTGAACGTATTTTAAGTTGGGTTCTTGGAAGGTGATCAAATGATGAGCACTCACCTTCATGAATGGGATTAAGATCCCTATTAAAAAAGGCCTAGAACCCCTTCACCTCCACCCTTCTACCATGAGAGGCTAACGCAAAAGGACTGACCGTCTATGAATCAGCAAGAGGGCTTTGGTCAGATACTGACTCTGTCAGGACTTTGATCTTGGACTTTCCAGGCTCCAAAGCTTGAGAATTAAATTTGTGTTATTTATAAGCTACCCAGTCTAGGATATTCTGTGATACCAGCCCAAATAGGCAAAAATAGTCACCCTACGCTGAGAATGAAGAACACTTCTAGTTTATACTTTATGCAAAGTCCAGGCCATCTCTAAGAATTTTGCTAAATCCAGCAGAAAAGCTATTTCATTAGCCATTTTTTGCTACTATTTCCTGTGCTCCATGAACTTTTACTTTTGTTATAAATCTTAAGACTCTCCATTCATCTCCTGACTGGCATTTAAACAAACACATACTTTATACACTTTCTTTTTTCTGTGTCAAAATAAGACACAAAGAAAACGTTCAAAGGCCTTATTTGGAAAAATCTCTTGAAGAATTTAGAGGTTATAATATCACAGAAACATAATTTTAATAGAATATTGGATATGCCTGCTTTTAAAATTTCCAAAGCAAATCTACAATATTGTACATTCACGTATGTTCTTTCTTCCATCACTCTCGCTACTGAGCGTGCTCACACATACACATGCAAATACACCCACACCTATTTCTCTTTTCTCTCCCTGTCTTCTTGTTTGTTTTTTGTCAGAGTACTTTAGCTCATGGATCTAGTTCCATATATCTGCTAATTTATTACCTGAAGATCTCACCTTTTTCCTCAGTAATTTTATCAAAAATCCTTTGTTTGGTTTCTATGCACAGGCAGTTCTTTTCTTTGGAGGAACTCAAGAGTGCAGTAAAATAAAATTTCTGTTATCCTATCAAACGTGTCATATGAATTTGGAGAAAGATGACAATGTTCTACCTAGAGGTTGCAGACTTTCTTGCCAAAAATAGAGACAAAAAAGCAAAGGCACAGAGGAGAGATGACATAGGGAAATTTGAGTAAGCCACAAGTAGAAAAGAATGGCTAAGAGAAAGATCTGTGTAGGAGATGAGTTTGGAGTATATTAGGAAAATGCTTAAATGCCCAGGCATAGATTTGGAAATTTGTTTCATAAGAGAGAAAAAAACCATTGAGTTATTTTAAATAGTGTAATTACATAGAATAAAATTTGTATATAAGTCAGCAAATAATTATTTTCCTTTTAATTGTTTCACTTCTATGTCACTTTCTTATTCATTAAACTAATATACAGTCACAATATTTAACACTATAATAGTGCAAAAATTCCATGCTAGGAATTTTATTGCATCTTCTTTTCTCTTTTCATTACCTAGAGTAGTCTTAAACTGACATGAAATGTAAATTAAGTTTCTTGAGTAATTTTATGAATATTATCAGAAAATTTACCATTCTGTATATTATGCTATACATCCCCTTTTATTTAGTAAGAAAAATTTTTAAGGACTTTACAAAAATTCAATGACACAAAAAACTTCTAAAGTGTTGTACCACTTTAGTTTTTATTTTATTTCTGCAGATAATCAGGTTTTTTCCCCTTAGTGGCAACACAATTAAACATATTAGGGCTGAGTAAATCGAAAACTTTTTATTTAATGTACTCTTAAGTTTTTGTGGGCATATTCAGTGACATTTTAGATTCTTCCTTTGCTGAGTCAGAGCTCACATGGGAATTCATTCAGAAAATAAGTGGAACCATTTTATGTCTAAAAATTCCTAAGTGTATAATGGAAAGTTATTTGCAGTCTGTTGAATCATCAATGAGCAAGATTTGTTGCTTCTCTCTGATTTCAGTTCTTTGTTAGTGTTACAAGAAGAATGGTTCTGGCTGAATTCTATGCCATATATACATAATGTATACAGACACATATGCACACATACTCAAGAATAAATGAATATTTTTACCCTGCTGCTACTTTGAGTCTCTTTCCTGTCCTTTGTAAACTTATATGAATAATTTTGAGCTAGATCTCCAGAAATAGCACACTCATTTTGTCAGCTGAATATTACTAAGCTGCCAATGTTTTCCATCTGTATGTACATTTTATTTTTTACAAGAAATGAAGGTAAAGGTAAAATTATGATATCACATAATGTGCCCAGGAGATGTCCAAGGTCTCACAACTATATCTATGTTCCACATTCTTTTACATAAAAAGTCAATAATAAATTTCCACTTAAGAAACACTCAATTGAAAATGAAAACATACTACATTGTCCTAGTGTCACTGAACTACACATAAATTATTACCATAATGTACCCATATTGTGTTAAAACTTTTTTTCCCATAATCTTTTTTTTTTTGAGACAGAACCTCAAGTTGTCACCCTGTATAGAGTGCTGTGGCATCACAGCTCACAGCAACCTCCAATTCCTGGGCTCAAGCGAGTCTCCTGCCTCTGCCTCCCAAGTAGCTGGGACT
>CAUYRH010131435.1:0-18292 GCA_963574655.1 Perodicticus potto | reverse complement strand
AACCTAGAGATTAACACCACCACATACCATCATTTGATCTTTCATAAGCCTAACAAAAACATACCTTGGGGCAAAGATTCATTATTTAACAAATTGTGTTGGGAGAACTGGCTAGCGACCTGTAGAAGACTAAATCTGCTCACTTTTAAAGTTCTCCACATGCTCTTATTCTGCCATTTGGAAAGAAAGCCTAGATTATTTTTCATGTGCAAAAAGTTTTTAAAAAGTAGAAAAACAGCAATACACCAATTCAGAACCCAGAGGTAACTTCTGTTAATATCTTAGCAATAATTTTTCATGCTTTTTTATTTCCTAGACAAGACCTTACCATGCATACTGCTGTGTCTTACATTTTTTAGGCAATATAATAACAGAAACATTTTTAGGTAATTTCCATCTTTATGAAAAAACCAAGTTAATACTGAGTAGTATTCTACCTTATTATGCATTTTAATATGTGTAATCATATTAATATGTTATTCTAATTTTCCTGATTTATTTCTTTCATAAATAATGCTATAAGAGCCAACTTCACCTGGAATTTTTTCTCTTCACCTCTAATTATTTATTTTGAAAAGAATACTAGAATTAGACAAGACTACATGAAATGGTTTGGATGTTTATAGTACATATGTATATTATAGCATATAGTGTTCTATTACATCCCACAATTATTTTACCAGTGTATAGTCCCGCTTTTAATGTAGCATGGCCATTAATTGGGTTTTTTATTACCCTCAAAAAAATCCTTCCTATTTTTATTACTAAAAACATTGTTCCAGCCAGGCATGGTAACTCATGCCTGTAATCCTAGCATTCTGGGAAGCCGATGTGGGAGGATTGCTTGAGTTCCAGAATTTAAGACCAACCAGAGTAAGAGTGAGACCCCACCTTTTCTAAAAATAGGAAGATTATCTGTGTATGGTGCCAGGCACTTGTAAGCCTAGCTACTCAGGATTCGGAGGCAGGAGGATCACTTGAACTCAGGAGTCTGAGGTTGCTGTGGGCTAGGCTGATGCCACGGCACTCTAGCATTGTTGTTATACTTTAAATTCTTTATTGTAAATGAATTTCACAAATTTTTAATAATTATTAAATCCAGATGCATACCTCTGGTCTCTCCTTGGGATAGATTTCAGGACATTTCCTATTTCAAAGGTCACTGAAAAGACCCAGGGTTTAAGTTCCAAATGATTATTTTTCTCTGTCTTATTTGTCTGTGCATTTTTACATTTATAAAGAAGTCTGACATCATTGTTTTATTTGGGCACTTACAAGGCTTTAAAATTCTTAATACTTCTATCAGAAATCTTTCCTGAATTTCAAGGAATTGGTAAAAATATTTGCTCATCCTTTCCAAGTGTAGACTATCTGTTGTATTTATCTACACGTCTATTACTCCTTAAACTTGAAGAGCCACTAATCCTTAAATATTATTGTTCATTGAATTTTTGAAAAGTATATAAAGTTTATATAGTTAAAGTGGCCTTATCATCCAGAATTCCATTTATGCTGCTTTATGGGTTTAAAATGTTATTTATATAGACTGGATCTTACCAATGTTTAAGCAGGATAAACTTCATAAGCTAGACTAGTTTCTGTTTATATTATTTCCCTCATGTGGCCTTTTATGATATTCTCTTAAAAAAAGATCTTTTAGGCTCGGTGCCTGTGGCTCAAGCGGCTAAGGCGCCACATATACCTGAGCTGGCAGGTTCGAATCCAGCCTGGGCCTACCGAACAACGACGGCTGCAACCAAGAAAAATTGCCGGGTGTTGTGGCAGGTGCCTGTGGTCCCAGCCTGGGAGGCTGAGGCAGGAGAATCGCTTGAGCTCAGGAGTTGGAGGTTGCTGTGACCTGTGAGGCCACGGTACTCTACCCAGGGTGACAGTTTGAGGCTCTGTCTCAAAAAAAAAAAAAAAAAAAAAAAGATCTTTTAAAAATAAGTATAGAGGGCCATTTCAGTAATAGTAGAATAGCACATGAGCTTTTTAAAAACTTCATGGTGGGATGCAGTGGCTCGCGCATGTAATTCTAGCACTCTGGGAGGCTGAGATGGATGAACCACTTAAGCTCACGAGTTTGAGACCAGCCTGAGTGAGAGTGAAATCCTGTCTCTGCTAAAAATGAAAAACTGAGGCAAGAGGATCACTTGAGCCTGAGTTTGAGGTTGCTGTGAACTAAGACACCATGGCCCTCTACCAAAGGTGAAAAAGTGAAACTCAGTCTCAAAAAAAGAAAAAAAAAAAGTCAAGCTACCAAGTGCATGGGATTGAGAAACATTCTGAGGCTTTGTCAAAGCTTATTAGAAAAGATATCCATGATTGATTAGTGATATCAATCATAGTTGAATAAGTGTGTATGTACATGGTAAAAACTGAGTCAGTTTAAATGCTTAAGGAGAGAATATAATGAAAGTTGATGGAGAACTCATATTATCCATATGAAATAATAATGTGGAAATAAAAATTATTTTAAGCAACAGTCTCCTAGAGAAGTGATGAAGCAATATGAACCAAACATTTATTGTTTAGAGTGTGCTATAAATTTCAAGGATGGTTATTTTTCCTCTAGGTACTAATAAGCTTTAACACAAATAAAGTAGGATGTGAGGACAATCAATCATGTTGATATCTGGTCCCTCAATGCTTGGTAAACTTATAAAAAAGCTACTGGTTTATCACATGCAGGTAAGCAATAAATTTTCTTAATATTTACAATTTTGGGGAAAGTAATATAGTTAACATTGAGGTTATGAATGAGACTTCTGTGCTCAAATCCTGCTTCTGCCATTTCATAGCTCTATAACCTTGTAATTCTCTGTATGTGGAGATATCTTTAAGAATAAATGAGTCATTATGAAGAAATCCCTGTAATGAAGGAAAAACTTCCCCTCTACCCTCTGAAGTTTTGATAATTAAGTCTATGAAATAAACTGACAGTAGGTAGATTAGCAGGACAAACAACATACGAATTAATTACATGAATAAGAGCATCACAGGAAAGAAAAATAAATACCCCCAAACTCAGTGAGATGTGGGAACTTATTTACTCCTATCCCAGAGAAGAGTAAGTGATTTGGGGGCTTACTCACCCAGAAGATGGGCCCTCAGACGAATAGGTTAAAACCAGTGATAAAATCTGTCTAGGGATGGTGTCAACCTCCAATTCCTGTCTTATGATTAGAATTAATTCCCTCTAGTCAGTGAGATTCTCAGGGAGAGGAGTCATGACAACTGAGTTCCTTTTGGAGGGTCTGTCTATAAGCAGAGAAGTTCAGAGAAAGTTGCTGAGTGCACTTGGTGTTTCCATTTGCCTTCAGTTTGAAATTCAAAGCAGTATATTTTGAGGAGTAATTTCCTAAACTCCTTCAGTGCTCAAAACTGTGCCCAGCACATGGCTATTCACCTATAAAAAATAGCAACCCCTTCCCCACATACACACACACCACCCCCCTCAAATACTTATTCTCTATAAGTAACAGCAAGAACTCTCCATGCACCACCGTGCTTTCTTACCCACTAGTGCCTCTCAGTTCATATATCCTAAAACAGCTCCTTTTCACGATGTAAATATCACTGGTAAGTATGTGTAGAATCCAGAGACAAAAGGTATACACTGGAGATTAATAGAGGTATATTTTCATCTTTTTTCTCTTCCTCTACCGATTCCCGCTCCTAGCTCCCCAATTGCTAACATACTCAGAATATTTCTGCTAGCCTCACTGTGATTGCATGCAATTGTCCTTTAGTCATTGGATGCCCCCTAAATGTATCTTCCCTTCCTGAGTTGCTGACTTACATTTCTATCTGACATTGTAGCCTGCTTACTACTTCCATCCATGTCACAAGTGCTGTTATTGTCTCTCTAAGGGTAGTGGTAGTAGCAGTAGCAGCAGCTAAAACTGAAGCATCGTTCGATTGAAAAGTCTCCTTTTACTTGTTTAAATGCCACCTACTTCAGTATTCAGACTCGCTTGTCTCTGCATAACAGTGCTCGCGACTGTAGGGAAGATGCATTTTGAATACATAAACTGGATAAAGTGTATAAAGAAGCTGATAAAATGCCTAGCCAAATACAGGCATTCTTTGCCATTCGAGGAATAAAAAATAAAAATAGTTTGAAATTTAAGGAAGGAGAGTATGTGGCTAAGAAACTGGAATCCCAGGTCGCACCCTTGCTCTCTCAGGTACTAGGTGTAAGACCGAAGCTAATCACTCACCCATTCCTCCAAATGTAAAAAGACAAAATGATGGTGAATGCCTTGCCCAGTATATGCCTTGATATCCCCAAAATTTTATTGTAAAAATCCAACATATGAATTGTAAAGACTTCTACACCTATACATTGTGATGTATGATTGTGTTATTACTGTTCAGTAAGAATGTTTTGAGTATAGAAGAATAGTTTGCATCTTAGGATTAGCAAATGGGATGTTTTCTTCCAAAAATCATGAAAATAAAAATTATCTTTTGAGATCTTAAATAGAACTTGAGGAACAAAAATGTAACTCACTCAGATAAGCAGAAATAAGATTGGTTCTCAATCAATACTTGTTTTTCCCCCAAAGACAGCTAATGCTATATTATTATCATTTAAAAGTCTCCTAGGAGACAAATGCATAGAATATTCTCTGGGTAACTTAAATGGGACTTTAGAGGAGGAGAAAGAGGAGAAGATATAAAAGTGGAGGTAATTCAAAATTAAGCTAATTAGACTGCCTCAATAGACAGAAATATAATGTAATAGAAGAATAATTTTAAAATAGGCAAAATGTGATTCTAGTTTGCCTTCTTTCATGGCCAGGCACAGTGTCCATTAGTAAAATGCTTTGGAATATGCTTTCCTTTGCTAATCCATCATTAAAATCTTACATGTTCTCATTATTAACACACTTTTTTTCCACATTGAAAGTAGTAGTCAAGAATGCTGGTATATGCAAGGCAAATTTTAAGGATGATAGTGTGAGTGAAAACCAGAATTATATTTTCGGTTTCATCAAAGTACATCTACATTACCAAAACACAAAAATATATTAAAACATATTCATAATACTGGCAACAATAACAGAAACCAAAAGTTCTAAATTTGTATTCTGCATTTAGCAAGGTTCGCCTGTACCCTTCTAATGTCTTCATATAACAACAGAGAAATTGTCAGGAGGGCTATTTTAATCAGGTTGATGAAAATAGTTAAGATTGTATATGAAGCCAGCACATTGTACCCCTTGATTACACTATTGTACACGGCTATGATTTAATGATAAAGATAATAAAAAAGGAAAAAAAATAAAAAATAAAATAAAATATAAAAAAAAAGTTCTAAATTATTACAAGCCAAATCACTTCAAAATGAAGCTCTTATCCCACCTTTTACACCTTTTATTAGATTACTCTAGTTGTTTTGAATTGAATTGAGTGTAATTTGAGTTCAGAATTGATCCATGAGGAAAGTCTGAGTTTTTCTAGACTTGAGCTGCCTTATTCTTATAGGTTATCACCTAATTCATTCTGAACACTCTTAACATTCTTAAACTTAAATTCATTGAGGCAGTAAACCACAAAAGATGTTTACTGATGTGGAAAGGATAGATTCACCAGACAGACTAATAAATATTTGACACTGCATGTCCACTAACTACAACAGGTGCTTTAACTATGAGCTGTCAAAAAATAATTAAGCTCATTACTAATGACATTTTTTGGTATGGTGAATATTCATTTTACCCAATACCTGCTATCAGTCTAAGAAAAATAAGAACATTGAAATTATGTTGTATTATTTAGCAAACAGAATCACAAGGCCATGCTGTAAAATATTGTTAGAGGATATTTCAGTCTTAAGATTATAACTCAGACATTTAATAACTTATTCTATTTAAATCCTTCAAAGATGAACTCTTCACCAGTAAAATTTTCAGATCAGTTTTGACTTTAGGGAGAAATATAAAGCCTCAATAATATAATATAAATATAATAATAATTTATAATAGTTTATAACAACATGAATAAAATAATATAATAGTCAGCTCAATTTGAGCTGCTGGAGGGAAAGGGTAGATTGTAAGAGGAGAGTAAACCTGTCCCTGAGACTTCACTCCTGCTCGTGCACCTCCACTGAGACGTCCCTGAAGGCTAAGCAAACCATGAAGTCACTTTGGAAAAGTGACTTCCAGCATCCTAGTAATAGGAGCTGGGGAGACAGTGATTGACAGTCAAGGTCAAAACCAGGAATAGGAAGAAAATTTAACATCCACAGAGTAATTGGACAGGGGTAAGGCAGAGGAATGGGTACCTATCTGATGGAAAAGCAGTTGATGGCAGATTCTGTGTTAAAATATCTTGTGAGGAAAGTATTAGAGGCATTACACTGAGCTCTTTCAAATGTGTATTCATTGTGAGGGTGAAGCCCTGTGTGCTGTATACAGTGTAAATCAACAAAGTAGCCAATCCCAGCCTTTTGCTGGTATAGAGTCTTGCTTTTGAAATGTCCAGTGATGCATGAGGTTTGAAGAGAATGTTGGACAGCTCATGCTTGTTGTTTTAACATGCACTCTCTCTTCCTCATATGGTAGGAAAATCTATTAAGTTGGGAGGAATATTCCAATTATGTTCTTCAGTAGTACTGCTGCTGTAGGGCTGAGGATCAGGTAGATGAATTCTACACTTGATCTTAGCCAGAAGGCCGAGAAGCGATAGGTAGATGAATTCTAAAATAGCCAACTTCAGACTGGTTTGGAAGGTGGACTTCCTACTGCTGCGTAAAAATGTACACAGCCTAGGATGGATGAGTAATAGCCAATGACGGGAAGCATCCCCCACCAAAATGGGAACATTGTGGCATTTGTGTTGGGAAGAGAGTTCAATATATGACTAGGAGGTCTTATATAAAAAAGAGGAAAGTATTGAATTCAAAGACGCATTAGTAAATATAACTGATTTCTTTTCGCATTTCAGATGGCAGCCTTGAAACCTCACTTGCCAAAAAAGTCACCATTTCATTTCACGCGAGTATCCCACCAGCGAGTAATCTGAGCATTTAAAAGCAAGCTAGAAAACAGCAGCAGAGAAGATCTTTCTGTAGATTGTCCTTTGGCCAGATTCAAAGCCCTTTAGAGGTATACTGGACACCAAAGGATGCTGTTCACTGTCCCAATTTCCCCACGTGACGTGGGGCTTGAGGAAGCACAGCATAGCAATTATGAGCAAGGACTTGGGAGCCCCATGCAAATTCTGGCTCCAAATCTCACAAGCTGTGTGAACTGAGAAAGTTTGTTAAGTTCCCTGATCTTTCTCTCTCAGGTCCGTTAGACGGGCTCACATGCCTGCTGCAGTACCTGGGAGGGTCAGGCAGTGGCTGCCAACTGCCAGGGACCTAGTGTTGTTCTGGTCAGTCTTTGTGGCTCTGTGAAGACTACCTTCCACCCAAGTCTGTGTTCCTCTCTCTCCCCCGAAACTCCAGGAAACACAAGCACCTCCCAAGATTCCATCCCACGGGCAAATTGAGCTCCTCCTGCCTGTAGAACAGACGGTCAGGTAAGCCTGGAGAGTGCTGGGTGGCCTCTGAATGGGATAATTAAGTCACCATGTATTGGAGCGTGAATTAGACACATTCTGGGAAAATGAGTGTGGGAGGAGAACTAGATGAGGCCCAGCAAGCTGAGGCAGAAACTGTCTGGAGAGGGACAGTTAGTTGTCCAAGTCCTGTGAGGGAGAAGTGACAGGGTGCAGGTGACATGGCCAAGGTACGAGTAGGAGGATAAAGGGAGAACAGCAGTGTGTTGGGTGCAGAGCATGGTGTGTGTCTAGAGAAGGGGCTGGCAGGTAGTCAGGCCACTCCACAGCAGCCACACTGGCCTCCTGGCTGGCCTTGCATCTTGCCAGGCTCAGTCCCTAATCACAGCCATTTTACTGGCTGTTCTTTCATCCTACACAGCCACATAGCTGATCTCCTTATGCTTAAGTCAAATGCCACTTTTTTGTGGCCTACACTGGCCACCCTTCTACAAATTACATTCTGCCCCTCACCCGAAGTCACATCCATTTCTTCCTGCCCAGCCCTGTGTGTTCTCTATTCCACAGCAGCACTTACCACTTTCTCACTTGCTATAGAATTAACTTATTCATTGTATCTGCCATCTGTTGTCTGCCTCGTGGCAGTAGCAGGGAAGCCAAATGAGGACAATGATCTTTATCTGTTTCATTCACTGATACGCTTCACATGTCTGGAATAGTGCCTGGTTCAAAATGAATGGTCTATAAATATTTGCCGAATTGATGAATAAAGGCTTATCAGAAATAACCCAGGGCTGTATCTTTTGTATAACCTGAGATTAATACATATGCATATGTATACGCAAATGCAGAAAGCAAACAAGCCATCTCAAAGTTTGAAATTTTATTAGTAATGTTGAGTGTGAATGACTTCACAAATATTGTGTACCATGACACTCGAGAGCTGCTTCTATGCTCTAGTGTATGGAGAAATAAAGGAAGTATGTGTCTCTATCCTCTGGAAACTCAGTCCACTGAGAGAAATGGAGGCACTGATATTTAGGCCAATTCAAGGTAGAATATATTCTTTGCTACTCAAAACCTACACACTGGGCCTTGGAGAAGAAGAGGAGATTGATTCTGACTGTGAGCATCTGGTGAGACTTGTTGGAGGAGGTAAGATTTTAATGTAGACTTGGTAAATGAGTAACATAACAAAATATATGTGTGACAAAGACAACCTCTCCGCACGCCTGTCTTACTCCTGAGGTTGGACAAAAAGCACCTCTAAAGTTGAGGTCATGTAAAGATTTTTCATGGAGTGAGCACTAGATGTGGGCTCAGTGGTGCAGGAAGAGTTGGTTTAAGAGAGATTAGAGATTGGATAATCAGGTCTGCACATAGGTTTTCCAGCTCAGTTTTCCACTGGATTGAACAGACACCAGAGATACTGAGTGGGTGCTCTTTCTAGGAGTAAAGATTGTACAGGTTCCTTGGCTTTTCACTTGTCAGGAACCTCCTGGAGTTTGAACATAACAAATGAGGTGCAAGGGAACAAGAAACCCCCCAGGAGTTTACATGCATTCATTGGTTTATGTTGAGATGCATTACACCTTAGATTATCTTTAAGTAGCAGTGATGCCAGTGAATGCAATGGAATAAAATAAAAAAATATAAAGGTTGTCCAATTGGCCTACTTGATGAAAGTTTTGGAAGACTGAAGATAATTCTGTGAGTAGAGTGCATTACAGGGCAAATAACTATAGCTCTAAGAGTTTAACAATCAATGACTATAACTACCTGTAACTAACTATATCTATACTTATCTATAATTAAATGTACCTATAGTCAATAATTAGTCAAATCAATAGCTAACTGTAACAATAAATAGCATATAAACTATTTAGTAGTTATTCATAGTCACAACTGATTAGCAGCCACAAGTAGTAACAAGTTATTAAGAATTACTACCAACTATAAATATAACTCACCATAACTATACCTAATCATACCCATTATCCACAACTAGGCAATAGTGATAAATAATAAATGAAACTACTTATCAACTACAACTAGAAACAACTAGTTACCAACAACAACTCATAGGCATTTAAGTTAGTAGTTGTAGCTACTTGTCATGACTAAGTAGCAATCACACGTAGCAGACACAACTAGTATTCATATGTACCTTGTAGCCATAGTTAGCTGGCATGACTAGTTACTAATAATGGCTAATCCCCTATGCAATTAACCACAACTAGTTAGCAGTAACAACTAGTTGCCATGGGTCATCAGCCACATCTGGTACTAACAGATAAGCATTGGTAACTAGTTAATGCAATTAGTGATTGTTCATAACTAATTAACACTAGTAGTTATCAACCCCAACCTCTATTCACAACTAGCAGTCACAACTTGTTAGTAGTCACTAGCTGCACTTAGTAATCACAAATAATAATCCCAACTGATGATGGTGGCTAGTAGGTAGTAAGAATAGGTAGCCACAGTAGCAGGGAAAATCCAGCAGAAACTAGGTATAAGATTTCATCTGTCCGGGCTCAGCACCTGTGGCTCAATGGGCTAAGGCTCCAGCCACATACACCTGAGCTGGCGGGTTCGAACCCAGCCCGGGCCCGCCAAACAACAATGACAGCTACAACCAAAAAATGGCCGGGCATTGTAGTGGGTGCCTGTAGTCCCAGCTACTTGGGAGGTGGAGGCAAGAGACTCACTTGAGCCCAGGAATTGGAGGTTGCTGTGAGCTGTGAAGCCACGGCACTCTATCCAGGGTGAAAGCTTGAGGCTCTGTTTCAAAAAAAAAAAAAAAAAAAAATTTCTTCTGTCCACTGTAACACTATTGAATTTAAGCTATATGATATTGCCTATGCAGTATATTGTTTTTTTTTCCACACAGTTCTGGACAGGATGACGTATATTAAAATGGAGAAAGAAAGCATGGAGTGTAAAAGGGAAGTGACAACACTTCTGGCTATTCTACTTTCATGTATGTTTGTTTCTGCTGCTCACCCTGCTCAAGATCCTTCAACTTTTCTGACCAAGTTCTACTCTTTGTTTCAGGTTTTCTTCAATTTGGTTACGTGAGTGAGTCGTCCTACTTCCAACCTTCCATAGTACTTTAAAACAATTCTTAATCTTATTGGATATGTTGTTTTTAGTTGTGGTCATATCCATTTCCGCCTCTACAAGTTAATGTCTTATTCCTTTTAGGATAATGACAATGACAATTACTGCCTCCATTGAATCTGAAAAGCATTTCTTTCTTTTTTTTTAATTTTGGGTTAACATAAGGGTACATACAATCTTAAGCTACATTGTTTCTGTTTATAAATTCAGTTCGGGGGGAAAAGCTCTTATTGATATTGGACTGGAGTAAGATTTTATGAAGACCACCCCCTTGATATTTGCAGCAATAGCAAAAATAAATAAACGGGACTTGATGAAGCTAAAACACCTCTACACAACTATGGCCACAATCAACAAAGCAAATAGACAACCTTCAGAATGGGAGTAGATGTTCTCATGCTGCAAATTGGACTAAGGGTTAATAACAAGAATCTACAAAAAATGGGCAAACAACCCAATAAATCCCCGGGCAAGGGACATGGAAGGAAACCTTTTCCCAAGACAACAGACAGATAGCTAACAAATATGAAAAAATGCTCGGAATCCCTAATCACGGAGAAGTGCAAATCAAACCACCTTGAGGTATTACCTGCCCCTCATGAGAATAGCCCACATCATAAAGTCCCAAAGCTGTAGATGTTGACATGGATGCAGAGAGTAGGGAATACTTATATACTGTTGGTGGGATTGCAAACGAATGCTGCCTTTTTGGAAAAAACTGTGGAGATTCCTCAAGGAGCTAAAAGTTAACCTTCCATTTGATCCCATAATTCCATTGCTAGGTATCTACTCAGAAGAAAAAAAAATCATTTTATCACAAGGACACGTGCACTTGAGTGTATATGGCACTTCAATTCACAATCACAAAGATGTGGAAACAACCCAAGTGCCCATCAACTCATGTATTGTTTAATAAACTGTGGTATATGCATACCCTGGAATACTATTCAGACATAAAAAGATAAAAACTTTATATCTTTTGTATTGACCTGGCATTTCTTCACCCCATTCAACACAAATGCACTTTTGCTCATCTGTCAAAGTGTGAGGCACTGATAGGGATGAAATTTTCCTGACTCAAACATAGTAAGGCAGAATTTGGGGACAAAGCTGGAAATCCCATGTGTAGTGTTGCTTCAATGTCCTAAATGTCATTTGATTGTTTTTGTAAATAATTTTTTTCCACAGTGGTGATGTTTTCCTCAGTCACTCCTGCACTAAATGCCCACTCTTCTCCTAGTCTTTCAGTGAAGTTCAGTCTCTTCTAAATTCTTGAAACCACCAAAAAGTTGTTTGAGAAGGATTAAGTTCTCCAAAAGCCTGTTGAAAATACTCAAGGTTTTGAGACTCCTTTAACTCACTTTTAAAATCTTGGGAAATCACTGCACAAAAGTGCTCTCTTCCGAGTTCCATCATTGATGCCCACTGAGTACTGTGCAGATGGAAAAAAAAATGAAGGTTTTTCAGTAGCACCAGTTAAGCCCAGCAAGTTGAAATGTACACGGGGGAATCAGAAAGGACACCACTGTTCACTGTATTTCTTTAGGTAAAATGATGGACCATAAATGTAGTCTGCCTCAAAACTTTCATAATGACCTTTATAAATGTTGAGGCTGGGATTCAAACCCAGCCTGGCTTCTAAAAATGCTGTAATAAATGATTAAAGGTAGAAATATAGAGAAGGAATCACAGTTCTGCCCACCCACTCTCATTTTTCCCCTGTACCAAATTCTCTTTGTCACCATTCAGAGTTATGTTAGTTTCTAGTGTATTTCCTTGTGCCAAATTCTCTTTGTCACCATTCAGAGTTACGTTAGTTTCTAGTATATTTCCTTGTATCTTGCCATTATGACTGAGTATGAATTTAATTTTAGCATGACCTTCAATGATTTGGGTAAGCTCAGTGTGGTTTTTGAGGAATATTTCCAACGCCAGGCAGATTTCAACAAGTACAAAATACCTGTGCCTGTTTGAGGGATTCAGAATAGGTTGGCAGCTCCATAGAGATGTAAAAGACCCTAGGAGTAGGGAAGAGGAATGTGGGTGTTATTGTCTGAATTTTCCTAAGGTTCAAACTAAGACAATATTCTTAGTTTTCTTGGTCTCTATCACTACCAAGACCCTTGTAACAACATCAAATCAGATGAAAGAAGTCTTGAAAACCCTTGCCTACTGCAGTCTTTTTTAAAAATGTATTATTTTTCACATGTATCTCTCTACTTAGTAGTCTTCGGGGTCCTATTACCAGCCAAGATACAACCTCTTGGGTGTCTTCTACATAAAATCTACAATTAAAGTATTTATGTATTTTAGGGCAATAAAGGAAAAACTGAACATTCATATCAGGGAAGCACAATATTTGCATAATGAAGGTTTGTCTTTCTCTCAGTCCCCGAACAGCCTTCTTTGTGTCTTGACAGTTTCATTTCCTGGAGGTCAGTCATCATTATAAATTTAAAGTGACTTTTACAAAAACTCAATTAAGAACACTCAGAAGAAGTTAGTGAACATGTTATTCGTGTGTTTACTTGGTTACACAAGTAGCATAACAATGACTAGCAATGTGTGACTTTGGAAGGTACAGAACTAAATAGATGCTAGCAGTTGCAGTGACTGAACAAATTAAGTGGAGATTAATCATAAATGATTTACATACACAATGTATCCTGGCCCTCGTTTTTCCACCTTTCTTACAGGGCTTACAGGATGCAGTATCTCAGATAAAAAAGATACTTTTATTTCAGAATATTATAGGACATATATTTTTTGATTACATAGTTTGCTTTTTTTATATTTTCAATCAAAGTTATAAGTGTGCCCTTCACACAGAGAGTGTGTGATGTACCTGTTAGGTATGAATTTACCCATCCTCCCCCCCACACACCTACTTGACCTCTATCGAGTTTTGCTTCCATATGTGCAGGTAAATGTCAGTCAACCAGTTCCAATTTAGTATTGACTACATGTGCTGCTCGTTTTTCCATTCTTGCAATACTTATTTAGGAGAATGGTCTCTAGGTCCATTTAGGTTGTTACAAAAGATACTAGATCACCAATTTTCAGTGATTTTTTTAACCAAATACTCACGCATGGACACATTAGAAATAAATATATTTGTATCTGACAACTGATAAAAGAAATGTAACTGTAGTAATGTATTTGTTGATGGGTATCTGCATATTGAGAAATATAATGTCAAAATAAGCATCTATAAAATAAATATGATGTTCTCACTGGTTCTCTTTATAATATCAGTGAAGTATTCTATAGAGAAAAGAACCGATGAGTAAGTGATATGTTTGGTTTGGGTTTTGAATTTTTTTTAATGATGAAGAAGGCATATTTTCCACCTAGCCCTTTACTTTTACTTTGTAATGTTTTCAGAATCAGCAACACTGTGTTAAAAATCCACCTTCACCATCTTTTCTATAAGAGAGGGAATAAAAGAGAATAAAATTCAAAGCAGTTTGTAGCAACACTTTTATTTGCCTGAGTAGAAGGAAAAATTAAAATAATTGATTGACTAAATAAATGACTGGCTAAAATCTGGTACAACGTGTAGTTAATTAATCATTTTTTTACCTTATTAAAAAAATAACATCTCTTCCAAATAACCTAATACTTCCCATAAATAAGAATTGCTTTTGTAAAAGTGAAAACTATCTGTAAAAATCATTTATTGATATGTGTTCCATTATGCAATATTTTCATCCAATTAACTATGTAACATAAAGCAAAATGTATGAAAGACTGCTAACATACACAATTTCTTTTTGAACATAAAAGCAGAAAATATCAAGGAGGTTTCCCTAATATTAATGGCTTGCTGCTTCTGCTTTTTATCTTACTATGGCAATGGAATAAATTGCAGCTGGAGACGTGACGATGAAAGAGTCTGACTCCCTAAAAACTAACCCATAAATGAAGAGTTTTAATATCAGAAGGACTACCACAGAACACTTTGCCTCCTACAGCCTGCTAACGGGAAGCATAGTGCCTGAATATGTGTCTCGCTTATATTGGTATGCCAATTACTCCGTAAAGATTTTCTCATATTTTGGGCAGCTCCTGTGGCTCAAAGGGGTAGGACGCTGACCCCATATGTCGGCGGTGGTGGGTTCAAGCCCAGCCCTGGCAAAAAATTGAAAAAAAAAAAAAAAAAAAGATTTTCTCATATTTTAATGCTGGTGTAAAAAGAAAATCCTTTTTTTTCTTTTTTTTTTTTCCCAAATAGAGTCATGGAGTTTTTGAAGTTATAATTAGCATGAAGGATAAGTTGGTTGCTAGAATAATCATAGCATTTTGGTCTAAACACTTCAATAAGTATTTATCCCTAGTTATAACAACTTTTAAAGACACAAAGAAATAAAAGAAATAGAAGCTAGGGCACCTGATCCTTTTTCTATTATATGATTCAGCTGTCTTATAAATTTTCTTCCTTGTTAACTAGAGGGACTAGTACATCATTCCAGAAATAATTGACTTTTTCCCCCTAAGCTTTTTATGAAGGAAAACCCGAGAACAATGGAATTTCCTAAAAATGGAGTTAGTGTTCAATACATGTTTGATGAATGAATACACTGGACTAAATACTATAATTACGCAAATTTATGCACTAGCATAGTTTCTGTTTTTGTGAAGTTTACCTTATAGCGGGAGAGAGAGCCATAGAAACAGATAATCATAATGAAATTTCTAATGTGATGATAAAAACAGGATTGTATCTTAGCATTACAGAAGAGGAGTACCTAATCTTGATTTGGACTGAAAGGTGAGTGAATTTTAAAGTGGGTGAATTACAGTAGGTGAAGTCATTAAAGTATATTAGAAATTTGATATTTTTTTAAAAAACTAATTGTAAATAGTGGCCTTTCGGTAAAGGTTGAAAGTAGGAAGTATAAAATAAAATAGGACATAAATTACTGCTAATCTCTCTTACTTGACTCCCAATATAATTTTTCTCAAAAAAAACAGGCAGGGTTAATATGTATTGTGGTTGTTGTTTGGTGTGTTTATACTTTTTGTTTTTGTGTGCATTGTTTTCTCCAACCTATTCAATTATACAAACATAGTGATTTTTTTCAATACAGTAGAACGTTCGTAAGTTGACTACCCAAGAGGACTGTAACAAACCAGTGAAAATCAGGTCAACTTGAGGTAGTCAGTGTAAGAAGGTGCTCAACTGTGGAGGTGTATATATAAATATACCCATATAGCCTTATAACCAGAAAACATAGTATCTTGCTTTTTCACCCTAACACTGTTTACCCTATTTTTATTTTGTTGCTTGTGTTTTATGAAGACATCCTTTGACTCATACTTTATGACCCTCCCAATTTATTAGACACTCATCAATATCCTGGAAGGAATATTTTTCCTCCTCCTCTTCCCAAATGCCCAAAGTTCTTAGTTCTTTAATCTCTTCTCTTTGCTCTCTACACTAACATCATGATAAAAAATTCATCGAGTTAACACATTATGCTACTGCTTTCCAAATTTGACATAACTTTTGAACACCATACTCATAATGTACAACTGCCTACTCGACATTTTCTTCTTTCCAAAATTTAACACTGAGAATTTTTTCCCCCAGAACTGCTTCTTAACTTTAGAAAATGATACAACCATTCACTCAGTTTCCCAGGCCAAATATGTTACCATCCTTGGTTTTCTCCTGAACACCACCCCCATGCAGTGCATTAGCAAATCCCATTGGCTTTAACATCAAAATACATTCAAAATTATATTATATTATCCAAGATTATAAACTTATCCTAGATTTATCACTCTTATAACCATTTCTGTAGCTAGCTCGCTAATTGGGGCAACCATCCTATTTTCCCTTAACTATTGCAATGATCCACACTGGACACTTTACCTTCGTCAGTTCAGTCTTTGAGGTCAAGTTACTGGGAGGACAATTTTATGGGTAGTACTGTGAAATGTGTGCCCAAGTTGGAGTGGAAGCCAAGGCCAGACCATAGGAAGTGGGGAAGTCTAGTAAATAGCAACCCAAGGTGCACAGGGGTCATCTACGTGGATTTCCAAATTGACAAACTGATGACAACCATCTGGCTAGAAAGCACCACAAGAAGTGAGAGGCTAAAATCTAAAACATTAAATAATGAGGGGGGGAAACCTTTAATCCTATGAATTTCCTCTTACTCTACATTCTCATAACTCCCATAGCTCTAAACCTGTTCTTGCTTTCTCTATATTTCCTTTCAAGTTGAGCTTTTGTCAACAGCCTCATTGCTGCATTCCTTTCATTTCAAATTCCTAAAAACAAGGAGCAGATCAGCTCAGATTATTTATGTTTGGGTAGTCATTTTCTGTGTGTGGCAGGCCACATCATAGTTTACCCTTTGGTCATGCTCTTCCCTCTTATCTGATTAACTGTAGCCAGAGAGCACACAAAGAATGACAGAGTAGGGATAAAAGGATCGTGATAACCTAGGAATGCATTTTCAGCAAAGATTGAATTGGGTGATTTATCTTATATATCAAGACTTTGAAAGCACTTTACACTTGACAGACAATGGTCAAAATCCCTATGTAACATGGCTTTGCCAGATATTGAAGTAGTAAAACAACACAGAATAGGTGAGCAGTATGGGAAAGTCATTTTAGAAATTTCTAGCATAGGTGTATTATCATCTCAATATACAAAAACAGCAAAACAACTTGAACAGATAGTATACACAATTATATATCTATGCATATATTGCACATATACATATATTACATATATATGTATAGATTGTATACAATGTTGTTTGTCAATTTATACCTCAAAAAGCTATAAATACAAAAAGAAAGCAAAACAAACTAAATGTGAGCATGATTTTAGTTGTCAGATGCATCCTGGGTATTAAAATGTTCTTTGTTTCCTACTTTCATGCATTCACTGAATGTTTAATAAAAAGCCACGCTCTGCTAGATGGTGGCAAGTGATGTATAGACTGTCCATGTAAGGATAATAAGGAATGCTGGGCCCTGAGACTAAATTTATACTTGCATTCTCAAAATTCAGTCCACCATGACTGGGTCCTGACTCATTAAGAATAATCTGCTATGCTCTATAAATGAATCTTCTGGTTACTTCACTTTCTCTTAATATAAAGTAAAAAGGGTAACTCACGTCCTTTGTAGAAAATAGGAAGACTACATTGCTGGTGGGAATGCAAACTAATTCACCCGTTTTGGAAAGACGTTTGGAGAATACTCAGAGATCTAAAAATAGACTTGCCATTTGGCCCTATAATTCCTCTACTGGGTATATACCCAGATGAGCAAAGAACACATTACAACAAAGATATCTGTACCAGATTGTTTATTGCAGCCCAATTCATAATTGCTAAGTCATGGAAGAAGCCCAAGTGCCCATCGACACACGAATGGATTAATAAACTGTGGTCCATGTATCCCATGGACTATTATGCAGCCTTACAGTAAGTTGGAGTCTTTTCGTCTTTCATATGTACATGGATGGAGGTGGACCATGTTCTCCTTTGCAAAGTATCTCTAGAATGGAAGAAAAAGTATCCAATGTATACATCCCTAATTTGAAGCAAATTTATAACTTTCAAGTGAAGGCTACAACCCATTTATTGCACAAGAAGATGGGGAAAGCGGAGAAGGAGGGAAGGGGAGG
>CAUYRH010131433.1:0-22591 GCA_963574655.1 Perodicticus potto | reverse complement strand
TTACACTGCTGGTGGGACTGCAAACTAATACAACCTTTTTGGAAGGAAGTATGGAGAAAGCTCAAAGAACTCAACCTAGACCTCCCATTTGATCCTGCAATCCCATTGCTGGGCATCTATCCAGAAGAAAAAAAAACTTTTATTATAAGGACATTTGTACGAGGCCGTTTATCGCTGCCCAATTTACAATTGCTAAAGTGTGGAAACAGCCTAAATGTGCCTCACTTTTTTTTAAATGTCTCTTAGGGTCTGGCCCCAGACTTGACCCTCAGCAGGGGGTCGTTGTTTTATTTTTATTTTTTAAATAAAAATCCCCTATCTGGGGGAAATACCCTAATGAGGTAATTCTTACTGTGGTGTTAATGGCAGGTGTGCTATTTTAGCCACCCACTTCTTAGGGGGCCTAGATCTCTGAGGTTCTTTCATGAAGGTGGGGCTAATAGCTGGGAGGAGGGGGCAGCTTCCAGAGACTGACCAGTGCTTACCAGGGCTGACCCTTCAGTCCTTGTAGCTACCCTGCCTTAGTGTGACAATTCCCACCCCATAGCCCACAGTGAGGCAGAGGCTGGGCAGAGATCAGCGCTGGAGATCTGCTCCCCATGGACACCATAAGGGTCACTCCCCTGTGGTTCAAAATGCTGGACCCTGGGGGAATGTCCAGAGCTGACATTCAGCCTAAGGACACAAGCATGGCTCAGCCTTTGCCCCTTCTGACTATCAGTGCCCTTGCCTCGGAGAGCCTGTTGTTGCAGCATCAACAGACATGGTGTCACCTTGCCCCCAGGTACAGCCAGGAATGGCAGGACAGCCTGGCTGAGGGGCAGCCTCTTTGGAGTGTCTAACAGATAACCTCAGGTCAGGGTTCCCTTCCTGCCCACTGGATGAAGCTATTGGTTGTTGGAGGGCCTGGCTTTGCCCAGACCCCAGGCCCACGGCTGTCCTTGCCAGACTGACCCTCTGAGGTCTAGGCTTAGATCCCCTGCTCAGAACAGGGGAGTAGGGGAGGGACTGTGGTTGCATGTGCAGGCCTCAGGCCTAGTGGCATGCTGGGCTGGGGACAGGAGACGGAAGGGAGTGCCGTGTCCATTCTCATATTTTCAGGTCTTTGGCTCTGGTTGGACAGTCCCCAGCCCTAAACTGATAAGGCAGCAGCGGGGGGAGGAAGGCAGCCAGGAGGGCATTCAGGCCTGTGGTCTGGCAGGAAGCTGACCTCCAGCCTGGACAAGCCACAAGGGTACCCAGGAGTCCCCCAGGAGGAGGGATACCTGGAGCTACCCTTGGTTGTTGGCATGCCTCCCAGACAGCTGTCCCCAAGGAGGACCCATGTCCCAGAGGACCAGCCATGTGTCCTGCGGCAGACCACTGCCCCCTCGGTCTCTGGGAACAGACTGACACCTCTATGCCGCCCTTCTGTCACCATTGGGGGAGGCTTAACTGAGAAAGGCCTTCACTAACTACAGAAATAATCATAGTAATTATTATAATCAAAACAGCTTCCTCTGCCCAGTCCTTACTGTGACCCAGACCCTCCTCAGTGGTACTTCTGGGTTAATTGAAAGGACACAATACTCTCAAACTCTTTGTTTAAGAATGAAACCTGGCAGAATCATGGGTTTTATTTTTGCCTCCAGGCATGTGGGTGAGAAGGGAAATTCCAATGATGTTCTTCTGACTTAACAAAGCCACTCACAAGCCATTCTGCCTTTGAGGAAACGGAGGTGTCTGCTTAAATATTAATATACTACGGCAACAAATTATTAAACAGGACAGCCAACCGGAGTTACAGACTTTTTCAGAATTAAAGATGACTTTCTAGGATGTGAGAATCATCTCTGAAGTCAGGGAGTCTCACCAGACTCCTTTGTCGGAGATCATGTTTACAAGGACAGTTTTACAAGTAGTTTGTATCTGCCCTGCTGTGCCGCGGGACATTTCCCCCTCCGTATCTTGATGCATTCCTGGGTTGACTTGGAGAAGTTTACAAGAGTTCCACCAGTCAGCCAAGAGGCTATGAAAAGTGTTCTGGAGAACTCACAGCTTATCATTTGTAATGGGAAAGAGCAGAACATAAATAAGGGCCTGAGCACGGTTTTCACTTGTGTATGCATTTTCTTGTTTAATCCCACGGATAAGGAGAATGGTGTTGTCATTATCTCCACCTTGTGCAGGAGGAAACTGAGGCTCAGAGAAGTTCCCGACTTGCCAGGGTCATTCAAAGAGGAAGTTGGGGGCTCTATTGGCATGGGCGGGACTGTGGTCTCTGTGGAGTGTGATTGGGTCCCAGTGGCAGTGGGTGCAGGCTCCCCTGCGGGCTCTGCAGAGTAGCTGTATTAGTTGTATCTGTGGCTTAGAACAACATTAATTTAGTGTAGCCCAAATGGGCCTCCCTGGGCTAACATCAAGGTGTTGGCCGGGCTACGTTCCTTTCAGAGCCCCAAGAGCAGTGATTTTCAAAAGGTGTGCCAAGGCATACTGGTGTGCTGAGAGAAGAACTTTGGTGTGCGTGAAAAATTTTCAGGATCATTAATTCAATTATTTTCCAAAGAAGTTCAAAGCACAGAAAGTATATATATATATATTTTTTTTTTAACTCTCTTTCTTTGGTCAATGTAATTTAAATGTGCCACAGAAGTTTAACTATGACTCTTTGTTTTTGATCAACATAATTGAAGTATGCCATAGACGTTCAACTACAGGTTCAAGTGTGCCATGAGACAAAAAAGGTTGAAAATCACTGCTCTAGAGGAAAACTTGTTCCTTTGCCTTTTTTTTTGCAGTTTTTGGCTGGGGCTAGGTTTGAACCCCCCACCTCTGGCATATGAGGCCGGCACCCTACTCCTTTGAGCCACAGGTGCCACCTGTTCCTTTGCCTTTTCCAGTTTCAAGAAGCCACCTGAATTCCTGGGCTCATGACCCTTCTTCCGTCTTCAGAGCCAGCAGTGTAGCTTCTTCCAGTCTCTCTCTGACTCCCATGTTCCTGCCTCCTTCTTTCACACATGGAACCCTTTTGATTACATTTCACTCACCCGTATAATCCGGTATAATATACCCATTTCAAAATCCTTATTTTCATCAACCTGTAAAGTCCCTTTGCCATGTAAGTTAACATATGCACGCATTCCAGGGATTAGAACGTGGGTTTATTTTTTTGGCGGGGAGGGGGGGGACTATTGTGCCTACCACAGTGGCCTTGGCCAAAGGGTCTGACTTTTGGAAGGCAGCTATGCTCACCACTATACCACCAACGCCGGCCCAGTGTCTGACCTTTGGAATAACAGCTATTTGCTAGTTCCTCCTCAGGAAGCTTGGAGGGATGAAAACTCCAAATTTCCCTGCCAAGAAACCAGCACGTGCTGGAGGCTGGAGACCCATTGAGGGAGGAATGCCTTCAGCAGAGCTCTGCCACTTCTGAAGGAGATAGTGCCTGGGGTGGGTGCCACTTGGCCAAGACGGGGCTGACAGGGGTGCTCAGCCCAGGACTCAGGATCACATAGATGGGGGTTGAAAGCCCAGCTCTGCCTCCTCCCAGCAGCCTGAGTGTGCAGGGAGGGGCTGGGAGGGAGGAAATAAACAGATGCATCCACGTGACCTCATTTCACCTTTACCGCAGCCCTGCTGGGCAAACTTCTGCTCCCCCATTTTGCAGAGGTGGAAACAACAGCTCAGAGAGATCAAGCACCTTGTCCAAGATCACACAGCTGCTAAGTGGGGAGCTGGGATTTCCCCGACCCCAGAATTCCAGCAGCTGCCCACTCCACTCCTATGGCTGCCTGCCACACCCTCATGCCTCCTAGGCTGTGACTTCCTTAATGTTTTCTTTAAATAGACTTACTACTTTTTCACTTAAATGCATCTATTTTAAAATGAGACTATATTACTCCTATAAAGGGAAAATCGCAGAATTCATGGCCTAGTTATGTATATTTTTATAATGCACATTAAAATGAATTTATTACTATAAAAATGAAAAATGTTCATCCATAAACCACATAAAATTATCTCACATGCCTTCAGAGCATTTCATCCCTCCCTTTGGGAATTGGCTCTGCAGCTGCTCTGGTTCCACCAAGTTGTAATGTTATTAATGACGATCACTTATTATGGTACAAAATCTTCAGACTGCTTCTCAAAACAATTCAATGCAGGCTCTCTAGTGTGGCCTCAGGTTTCTGTTGGCCCCTGCTTTCCTAATCGCCAGTTCCTCTGGTCTGGCAATGCTGTTCTTGGAAAGGGCAGGACTTCTCTTGTTGCTCTGGCTACGCACCCAGAAGATGCTACCATTTGAACCCAGGCCAGGAGCCTGTGGAACTCAAGTTCTTTTTCTTTTTGAGACAGAATCTCATTATGTCACCCTCCATAGAGTGCAGTGGCATCACAGTTCACAGCAACCTTGAACTCTTGGGCTTAAGCGATTCTCTTATCTCAGCCTCCCAAGTAGCTGGGACTCCAGGCACCCGCCACAATGCCTGGCTATTTTTTGTTGCAGTTGTCATTGTTGTTTAGTTGGCCCAGGCTGGGTTTGAACCTGCCAGCCTCGGTGTATGTGGCTGGTGCTGTAACCACTGTGCTACAGGTGCCGAGCCAGAACTCAAGTTCTTAACACTGCACTATCTTACGTTTCTGTGATGTCAGGTCAAAATAAGGCCTTTGAATGAAAAGAAACAGGCTTAAAAATGAAATGGGGGAAGGGCTTGGCTGCTCCCTCCCAGGAGCCCCAGGCTTGCAAAGTTCCCTTTGTTTTATTGGCAGAAGAAGTCCTTCAGTTTTGTGGGTCCAGCAGAGCAACTTCTGCCCAGGGGCAAGAGCTTAGAGATTTTTTATAACCTCTCTCAGTGGCAGAAATAATGGCCTGCAGGAATGTCCAATCATAATCCAGGATCTCACAGGAGGGTCCTGTCTATCTTCAGTTAGAAGCTCTGCATTGCAAGGGCCCTCAAGCATCCCTACAAAGCAAAGCTTCTTCCAGGAATTTTCCTTTGTATTCTCTTCTTTAATTGCACTATAGTCCCTGAGATGGAAGATCCTGAAGTAGCTTGCTTTATTTGTGGTGTTATCAATTCCAACTTTTTCCAAGAGAGAGAAGGGAAAAAATTTTCTGATTTTGTGTATCGGAAAGCCTTGAGGCCCACCAAGGGAGATTTGACTGAGGGTCTCCCAGTTGCCGTGCCCAGACCAGGGCCTGACACACAGTTAATGGATTTGCTTAGCGTTATTCTTCTGTCCTGGTTCGAAGCCTACACAACCCTTCAGATCTCAGGACAAACATGCTTCTCCCTAAGGAAGGGGATGAGATAGGTTAGAGGAAAAACAGGTGCTTCAGGGGTGACTTCTAGAACCAGCCTCCATTCAGATCCTCACTCCTTTATTGCCTAGCTAAGCTGTGACCTTGGATAAATGATCTCCTCTTGCTTAGCCTCAGTTTCTTCAGCTGTAAAATGGGGATAATAATAGTACTTCCCTCAAAGAGCTGAGAAGCAGGTTAAAGGTGTTAATCTAGGCACACGCCCAGAACACGTGAGAAGTGCTTACTAAACAATAAATACTACTCTTGCAGCTGGACCCATCTGGGTTTGAATCCTGCCACCAGCACAAACTACTCTGTGATTTTGGGTGAGTGCCTTGACCTTTTTGGACCTCTGTTTCCTTGTCTGGAAATGGATTTGGTCACAGTCCTGGCCTCCCAGGCTGGTGATGTAAGCAGAGCACACTGCCTGAGCCCCGGCGCAGTGAGGGTCCACCCTCTCCAGGAAGCCCTCCTGGGAGTGGCAGCAGCTGGGGGGGGGGTCTCTGAGGCGGGCGGGCTGGGGCCCTTCCCCCTTACCCCCCTCACCTCCCCCCCCCGCCACGCCCCAGCTGTGACGCTTCTGCCTCTGCTTGTCTAAGGGGCAGGAAGGAAGTGAGGAGGGCAGCTGGGAGCTTCCCCTTTTCTGCTCTGCTCTGGGCTCCAGGCTCCTTCCCCCTCAGAGCCTCAGATGAGGGACAGCAGCACCATGGCCCTCCGCACGGCCACCATCCGCCAGACCTGCTGCTGCTTCAATGTCCGAATCGCCACCACTGCCCTAGCTATCTACCATGTGGTGAGTGTGCAGGCAGGCTGGGGACCGCGCACGGGTGTGTGTGTGTCTGTGTGTATGTGAGTCGACCGAGCCCCTCAAATGGGAGGACTGCTGTTTTCTGCCTTTCTGTGGGACCCTTGATAAATCTCTTTCCTGCTCCAGGCCTCAGTTTCCCCCTCTGTCAAGTTGGGAGAGGGGGCTCCACAGCTGCCCTGGAACAAGCGGCGGGGGAGCAGGGGTCCTTCTTCCGAGCAAATGTAACTGACATTTTGTTTGAGGCTTAGTTTCTGCCTCTGTAAAATGGGACAAAATAGCAGACATGAAGTTATTTGTGTAGAGGGGCACAGCAGACAGTGCTGGGGAGTGGGAGTCTTGGGGTAATCGTGGGTTGGGAGGGTTGCCAGGATGTGAAGTTGGCCACAGGCCTGGACAGGCTAGGGCCTCTAGAGGGGACAACAAGTGAGACTCTCCCCTTTGTGCTTCCAGTGGGGAGGCAGGAGCCTTGTCCTCTTGGCTTATATTTCAGTCAAGAAACCACCTTCTCCTCACCAGAGAAACCTTGGGATCTGTTCTGACGAGTAGGGTGACTTGCCTAGCCTGATCCAAGATAATGGTCCCCAGCATTTCTCTTTGGAAGCTGGTGTGCGCAGCCCAGGAGGGAAGCCTTTGTCTCCTGTTAACTCACCAGCTTGGCTCTGGGCAAGTCACAGCCCCCAGGGCCAAGGCTCCCTCTCTGTCTGGGGAGGCCTAAGGTCAGGATCTCTGTTCTGTTCTGTTCAGACTCATCTTCGCCCCCCAACTCCTGGCCACATCCAACTCCCCCAGACCTAGGCGACTTCCTTCTAGGGTGACTCAGGGCCTGTGGTTAACAGTTCTCTCATGAGCCTTGAAGGGCTTCCTCAATATTGGCCTATATCCACAAGCTGCAGTGGGCTGCCGTAAAACTGTTCAGACCTGGTTGCATCTGCTTCCTGTCACAGGCGGAGTGGGCAGGGCTCTGCCAGGAGCATAGCCTTTGGAGAGGCGGCGCTGCGTGGTCAGCACAGAGTCCCTGGATCCAGATTGAGTGCAAAACTTGGCTTCCTTGCTTGCTAGCTGTGCAACCTCCTAACCTCTCGGAACCTCCATTTCCTCATCTAAAAAAACAGGAATGAGAATAATGATACCTCTCTGATAGGGTTTTTGTGAGGATCAGGGAGTTAATACCTGCAAAGCACACAAATCAGTGCCTGACACATAAGTGAGTGCTTTATTATTGGTTGTGCATCAGACACGGCACCTGCTGTCAGCGCAGCTGGAGTCCAGCTGTCAGATCTCCAAACTCTGGTTTTGGGGGAAGCTCAGAGGTTGTCCTGCCCGGCTCTTGTCAATGCAAGAGCTGAGTGAGGCAAATGACCCCTTGGCTGTCCTTGTGCCCAGTGTTTAGGGCCTTCAAGCTCTGAGACTGTGCAGCAATCTTGGAAGGACAGAGTGCTAGTCAGGGTCTCCCCTGGGTCTTTACCCCAGCTCTGCCAGGCTGAGTAACCTTGGGCAAGTCTCTCTCTGGGCCCCAGTTTCCCCTTTATAAAGTTAGGCGAAAGGGAATGTGGAGTAGCTAGAGCTCTCAAACTCTAAAGCTCCCAGGGTCCAGATGGGTCATGTCAGTGACTGCTTAGGGGCAGATGGGCCAGCAGTGACCTGGTGCTGTGCGGGCCAAACCCAATCCATCTGCAGGCTGCCTGGGTCCGGAGACTGCTCTGCAAACCCTGGACTGTGTAGCTCTTGAGGTTGTTCTTGATCATGCCCTCTGAAGTCCTCACTTGTAAGTGGTTATGTGATAACCAGCTCCTGCCCACAGAGCTGGAGTGCGTGGGCCCCAGCGATCATGGAAGACGTCTTGTAGGTGGTGTCATTGGCAGGCGGTGCAGGCAGAGTTTAGTGGTGGGCAGTATGGAAGGGGAGGAGGAACAGATGAGTAAATGCATGGTATGTGTGGGGCTTGTACAGGAACACTACAGAGATCAGCCTGGAAGGTGGGAAGGAGAAGGTGAGGAGGGCTTTGAGTGATGATCTAAGGACGTGAATCTTCCCTATGGTGCCCTATTGATATTTTGGACTGGATAATCCTTTGTCATGGAAGACTGAACCGTGTGTTGTAGGAGGTTTAGAAGCATCCCTGGCCTCTCCCTGCCGGATCACTAGATGCCAGTTGTGCTGCCTCCCCTGCCCTGCCAGTTGTGATAACTAAAAACGTCTCTATATGGGGCACAATTGCTCCCCAGGGAGAATGACTCCTGTAATATGAGTCAGGGATGTTGTAGAGCAGGGGAAGGTGCAAGAAGAACAGAACAACCTTGATGCCGTATGCCTGGCCCAGGCCGTTGTCTCTGGGCTGTGGTCCTCGGTCGGCTCTGAGGGGGTGGGGGTGATCTTCCTGTCCCCTTGGAGAGAATCCTCTCTCCTTCCCTGAAAGGCCAGAGGCTGGGGCTTTCCTGTCACCCATAGACGGGTAGCAGGTGTGCCGTCAAGACCTCGAACATCTGGATGGAAAAAGAGAAGCTGTGGTCCAGATGTGCCAATAACTCATGCTAGTTGTCATCTGGAGCCAGCCATGGGTGACAAGTGTGTACATTGTGAGCTATTTGTGGACGGGGCCCCTCTGGGGAAGGTTAAATCAGGCGCTTGCCGTCCTGAGACAGCACCATGCTTTATCAAACCGTGGGGCCGTTATTACAGGAGGATCCTTTCTTGTCCGATGGGGAAACTGGGTCCTCGACTTCTGGCTGGGAGGCCGCCTTCTCTATTTTGCTGGGTTTCTAGAGGATCTCTGATCACTTAAACTTGTGTTTGCTTGAGGATGTCAGAGAACTTTTTAAACTTTCTTGGGTCCTGGCTTATTGAGGTGGGGACCCCCAGAAAACCCTTTGGCCCAGAAATACATCCCTCCCTGACTTCTGCTCCCCAAGCTGCCTGGAATTCCACCACGAGAAATGCATCATCTGGATAAAAACTTACACCTGCTGTGATTTCAACTGTGTAGAACCAGGAGACATCAAACTAGGCAAGGAGGGAACAGGGCTGACACTAAAGGAGGTTGTCTTCTGGGTTATAGGATTGCAAAAGCTCGACTTTTTCTCTACTTTTCTGTATTTTCCACATTTGGCCCAATTAGCTGTACTTAGAACAATATTAGATTTGCGAAACAACAGCGAACATGGTTTAGAGAGTTGCTGTGTGCCCAGTGCTTACTTCTCTGTCGGTAGCATCTTACATTGATACAGCACATTTGTCATTTGTCACACCCAGTGAACAACTACTGATGTGATGTTATCTACTGAAGCCCGTGCTGCGTCCATAATTTCTCCTGATCTTTTTCTGTTCCAGAAGGCCACCCAGACACCATGGTACACTCAGTCTCTGTGCCTGTTTTAGCTTCTTCTTGTGGCGGTTTCTCATACTTTCCCTTTTTTCAATGACCTTGACAGGGTTTTTTTGCCTTTTTTTTTGTGACAGAATCTCTGTCGTCCAGGCTACAGTGCAGTGGCATCAGCCTAGCTCGTTGCAACCTCAAACTCCTAGGTTCAAGTGATCTTCCTGCATCAGCCTACCCAGTAGCTGAGACTAGAGGTGCCCGCCATGACGCCAGGCTAATTTTCCTATTTTTAGTAGAAATGAGGTCTTGCTCTGGCTCAGTCTGGTCTTGAGCTTCTGAGCTGAAGTGATCCTCTCCCCTCAGCCTCCCAGAGTGGTAGCATTGCAGGGGTGAGCCATCGCGCTCAGCTGACCTTGATAGTTTTGAGGAGTACTTGTCAGGCATTTTGTCAAGTATCAGCTGGAATTTCTGATGGTTTTCTCATGATTAGGCTGGGATAAGGTGCTTGTGGGAGGAAGACCACAGAGGGAGGTACCATTCTCAGCTCATTGTGTCAGGTCAACATTCTGGCACCATGACTTACCACTGTTGATGGTGACCTTGAGCACCGGCTGAGATTTCCCCTTTGGAAAGTTACTATTTCCCCCTCCCCAACTCCCTTTCCACACTGTATTCTTTGAAAGAAAGTCACCATATGCAGCTCAAACTCAACCAGTGGGCAGTCAGACCCCATCTCCTTGAGGACAGAGGAGCCACGTGAATTATTTGAAATGCCTCATAGATTTGTCTGCTCTCATCATTTATTGTATGTGTAAATAAATATTTTATTTACTTACATCAGCAGGGACTCACAGATCTTTATTGTGTACTTTGGGTTATGAGCCGATGGCACTTCATTTTGTTGCTCACGTGTACTACTTTTAAACTAGGAAAAACAAAAAGTAAAGCAGCCTTTATTATTCAAAGAAGGAGTCTCTGTTGCCCTGAGCTGAATGCAGACACATTCTCTAATACCTGTATACCTCTCTAATACCTGTATACCTCTCTCATTCTCTAATACCTGTATACGCCCAGCCCCAGGACAGGGTATGGTTGAGGAGCTCCAGGAACCCCTGTTTTCCTGCCAAGGAACAACCGTGACAGTGACAGTGACAGTGACAGTGGATGATATTGCTGGCTGTTGTGGGGCACAGATGAAGGGCCTTATCCCTGGTCTGGGACTCAGCAAAGGCTTCTTGGAGGAGCCCTGAGTCCTAGGGTGAGTGGCACTCTGCCTGGGCATGTTGGGAAATTGGGCTGGGTGGTGAGTGGAGGCTTGTAGGTAGGTGCTTTGGAAATGCTAGAGGCTTGTGACACTGGATAGGGGGATGTCCATGGGGTGTGACTGGGCAGGAGGGTGGAGGTGTCCCTGGGGATGAGATTGGGCCAAGTCTCTCACTTCTTTCAGGCTTCATAGCTAAAAGGATGGTGACCCTCTGCTTAGCTCATCCGCTCACTTTACAAATGAGAAACCAGAGGTCCAGCAGGGTCCCCGACTCACTCCAGGATGCTGCTGCCCACACACAGTGCATGGAATAAGCCAGGGAGTGGACAAATGAATTCCTTACGTGGGTGTTGTGTCTGTCTGAGAGGCCCTCTCCTCACCCAGCTGTTCTCTACCCATTTCGTCTTTATGGTTCAGCTCATGAGAAGCTTCCTCTTCTAGGAAGCCCTCCTGATTTGTCCCTCTAGAGGTCCTGGGAATCCCTTCTCTGCTGTACTTTGGGGGCAGTGATATGTGATTGAAAAGAACACAGGCCCATCTCCATCACTTACTGGCAAAGTGACCTTGAGCAGGCAGGTACCTTTGCTGTCTGGGCTCAGTTTCCTTATCTATTAAATGGAACCAGTGGTCCCTGCCTCAAAAGTGACCATGTGAACGTGTTTAGCTGATGTGGCCCTGGGGGAATGGGAGGCTGGCAGGTGAGTGCAGGGGTGGGCTGTGAGAGCAGACCACAGGGGCCCCTCTCCTTGGAAAAACTCATCTGTTAGGGGCTAAAAATAGGCCCTAACTGCCAGGTGGGGAAAACCCAGGGTGAGAATCTGTTAGAACTTGTCACCTTCATGCCTGATGCCCCCGGGCTGGACAGAGAAGCCGAGTTCTGTACCACCACAGCCGTGTGTCCTTCCTGAAGGGGTAGGGATGCTGGTGGGGGTAGGGCAGGAGTTGTAGCCCCAAGGTCAGAACTGAGTTATTCTCCTCTGGTCTGGGGTGTGAACCCCACCCTTTAGCTTATAAATGATAGAAGGCCCACTCGGCCATCGAGGAGGTGGCTGGAGTGCAGAGTCTGGCCTGGGCTGAGGCTTCTCTACCACAACCCGAGTCCGCAGGAAGTGAGGCTTTTATTTTGAGCGTAGAGCAGTGGCCCGGAACCAGGACTTCGAGTTGAGCTCACTGCAAGGCCTGTATTGGTCTCTCAGGGGACCACAGCCTGCCTGGGAAGGGGGGCACAGAGCCCCCTCATGAGGCAGGATGTGGAGCCGGGAGCTGCACAGCCTTGGCCCTGCACAGAGGCTGCTTTAGACAAGGCACCCCTCCTCCGGCCTCAGTTTCCTCTCCTATCCAGTGGGGGGTCGAAAGCCCCATTTGTGAGCACCTGACAAAGGGCAGCTGCCACCAGGGCTTCCATTTTACAGAAGAGGAAACTGAGGCTCAGAGAGTCCATGAGTGATTTTGCAGCCTGTGGTAGAAGAAGAATAAGAGCCCAGGAGACCTGTTCCAGATGCGGGCAGGGCAGGTGCAGGCTTCCTGGCCATGATTCGGTGGAGGGTCAACTGTAAAACCCAGAACCTTGTTCTTAGAGCCTACGAATAAAGGCTTGATTTCAATTTCACCTGAAAAATGGGGGGAGAGTGGGGACGATAACAGTAGCTGTCTCTCAGGCATGACATGAGAGTGTGCTGTCAGCCCTTGCTGTCTGTGGGGTCTACATGCTCAGATCCTGGCCAAGACCCACACGCACAGAGGGCGGACAGTATGTAAGTATTCAGAGGAGACTGGTACCTAATAAATGCTCAATAGTAACAGTAATGATACTTATCATTATCCTAGGTCTTTGCTCTGAAGGAGAAGTGATGGTTTGCCCTATGGGGAAGTGAAGGTTTGGGGGCATAGTTTGGGACATGCAGATTTTCAGGAAGTGGAGAATGTCGGGGCCTTGTCCAAACCTGAGGACAGTTGTGAGCCCCCAGACAGTTGTCCAGCCAGAATATCTGCAGCTAGGAGTCCCCAGACTTGGAATGTCACTAGGCACCCTGTTCCTTTGGGCACAGCCTTGTTACCCTGTCTTCTCTCCTGGGGTCACGGCTGGAAGGGCAGAGGGTGGGCCTTGCTGGAGTTTGGGGGAGCTGTGAGGATGCCCTAGGCTGCAGCTAGCTGCTGGTATTGCAGACAAGGCCCTTCCTGTGCTGCATCTGAACTGCTGTGCTCCCTGGGCCTGGGGACAAGCTGTTTCTCCTCCCTGGATTGCTCTCCCCACTCCTCTGCCAGCCCCCAAGGCCCTATCCCTGAAAAACTGGGGGTCTGTGTATTTAACCGGCCATTTGCTGCCATTGACGGGGGCCTACTGTGCACGCAGCATGTGGACGCCCTGGAGTCCGGGCTCACTAAGAGGGGCGGGTCTTGCAATTTCCTGAGCGTGTGCGTGTCTCACACGCAGATGCCTCTGCTCCTGCCACTGCACCCCCACGCCCTGCAGTGCCTTTCCCATTGCCCTCCCCCCTTTTTTTTGAGACAGACTCTCACTTTGTTGCTCTTGATAGAGTGCTGTAGCGTCACAGCTCACAGCAACCTCAAACTCTTGGGCTCAAGTGATTCTCTTGCCTCAGCCTCCCAGGTAGCTGGGACTACAGGTGCCTGCCACAACACCTGGCTATTTTGAGAGATGGGGGTCTCTTGCTCAGGCTGGTCTCGAACTTGTGAACTCAGGCAATGCACCTGCCTCGGCCTCCCAGAGTGCTAGGATTATAGGCGTGAGCCTCTTTGCTTGGCTCCCAATGCTGTTTGGCTGAAATCTTTAAGATTTCCTCCTCTGAGAGGCCTGCCTTGATCTGCCGCCCATGCACCCTAAGCTCCTGGAGCTTCCCTGGAACCCTGTGTGCCGGGTCCCTGTGAGTCATGTCCTCTGGCCCAGACATTCATCCAGGTCTTAGTCAGGCCTGATTCATCTTCGTGATCACACAGAGCCTGGCACATGGCAGGGGCCAGCCAGTCTCTGTTTTATCTCGTTTTTGTGGATCTTTTATTGTTGAATAATTTATCTACAGAGACGCGGATATCATATGTGCACACCTTGATGGACTTGTACAAAGTGAACACACCCATGCAAGCTCCACTCCGAGCGAGGACTCAGACAGGACCGGCACCCAGAGGCCCCTGCTGCCCTGTCTGTGTCGCTCCCTCCCCCACTGACTTCTACCCTTGTGTGTGGTTCCGCGAATATGTTCTTGAATGACACAGAGATGAAATTCTATGGCATGTGTTTTTTGCTGTGGCATCTTTCTCTCAACATTGTGTTTGTGAGCTTGCGGTTGTGGGAACCTAGCTAAGTGTTTCCATTGCTGGGGTGCATTTCCTCGTATGAATCCACCATGGTGTATTCGCCTGTTTCTTGTGGGAGGATGTTTGGGTTGTTTCCAGAGTACTTTAAGAGCGGCATCCGTGCCTGGGCCGTGAGTCTAGTGTGCGCAGGCAAGCTCCTCTGCTGCTCAGTTTTCTAAGTCATCTCCGGCGGTAGCCATGTATCACCTCCTTCACTACTCGCAGGCACTCCACGAGGGGGGCGGATGCTTCTCTCTCTTCTACGGAAGAGGAAACCCAGGCACAGAGAAGTAAAGTGACCAGGCCAGGGTCACCTGGGAATAGGCGGCTGCACTGGGCTTTCATGGAGGTCAGCACCAGAGCCCAGTGGGGGAGGAGGGATCAGTTCATGAGGGGGGTGGTGGAGGTGGAGGGAGGATGAAAGAGAGAAATCAGGAGGTGTTGGGGGGGCTGCGCTGAGTGTGTGGTCTTGGGATGGAGGCACTGCGGTGGTATCTGGGCTGGGGAGATAGTCCTCTGGGAGGACGGCCACCTGATAAGGTGAGACCGAAAGCACAGGGTGGGGGAGGGGAGCTTCCTCTAGATGCTGACCCAGCTCGCCACCCTCCTTCCAGGCCGACACAGGGACCCCCAGGGAAACAAGGTGGGCAGGGCAGGTGAGGTTGAGGGGCTGAGCTTCAGGGCCAGGGGTGGTAATAATAACAGTGGCTAGAGGGTGGTCAGGGTGGAGCAGCCACTGGAGGAGAGGGGAGGAGGAGGGTAGCACTTGAGCCTCACTTTGCAAACTGCTTTGTCTTTTGCAGAAGGGTTGAGATGAGGCCCAGGCCTGACTCCTCCAGAGCCTGCTGTACATACATAAAGCAAAAGCAAGGAACAGCCCTGAGCTGGCATATTTGCTAAGAGGAGTAACGTAAGGGGATGGACAGGAAAGTGTCCAGGCACTGGCTGGCACAGAGGGAGGGGTAATGGGTCCTTCTCTGGGACTTTTATCTCCTGAAACTCCCAGAGTGGCAGTGGGCCTTTGCCTATTTCTAGGACAGTGGGTCCTGAGCCTCAGGGATGGGGAGAGAGTGGGGCCACTCCCCTGCAGAGGGAGCTGGTCTTTGAACTCTCAGAATAAGGGATGTGGTGTTGCTATCCTATCATGATGTCTCTGCTGTCATCACCCTCATCTATGCCATCAGTGTCTGCAGTGGCATCTCTGCTTCCAGACTGTTGCTGTTGATCCCCACCTCCCAGCATGTGGGCCGGCGTTACCTCTGTCCTCAGCAGCCCTGCTGCGTCCACGGTCAACGCCACCTTCATGCCTGTGAGCATCCCAGTCACTACCTTGCCAACTCCAGCAACGTCATGACAGCCATGCCCACCTTGGCACCTCCTCTGGCAATGCTGCTGTGATCGCTGGCCATATCAATATTGTCATCCTCTCACCTCCCCGCCACCTCCTCCAACCTCCCTTCTTTTAGCTCAAGCTGTGGTTGCTTCTCTGAGACACCAGGAAAAGAAAGAAACAGAAATTCTCTGCCTGTCTGGCCACTGCCCCCACCACCCTGTGCAGGGAAACTGTTGAGAAGGGAGGGCTGGGTGGGGATGGGAGTAGAAAAAGGCAGGGGTAGCAGTGAAAAGGGGAAGAAAGAGTGAAGTGGGAAGGAGCTGTTGGGCAGGCCTGGAGGCGGGGAGAGAGCTGGTCTGACTCTGCAGCAGCCTTCCTGTGTGATCTTGGGCTGCTCACTGTCTCTCTCTGGGCCTTCCTTCCCCACTCAGGTTTCCATGGAGGGATGTGAACTTATCTGCGCTGCCAGGCCTCAGGCCTGTGTGCCCTGCATTCCCTCTTCCTGGAGCGCTTTCTTCTCTTTGCTGTTGGAAAACTCCTTATCCTCCGAAGCCTTGCTCAGGGATCTCCTGTTGGTGAAGACTTCCCTGAGTTTTTCCAGTGCTTTCTCCCTCACTGAGGACCCTGAGCCCTCTATGGGTCCTCCGTCATGGCTCTGAACACACTGTTCACCTGTTGGGTCTCCCCAGAGACTGACGGCTGCAGGCCAGGGCCAGTGCTTGGACAGAGCCCAGAGGCGGTGGGCACTCAGGAGCACTTGCTGGGGGAATGAATGTGGCTGCCTGACAGTGCCTGCTCTGGAGCACCCACCGTGTGGCCAGCTCTGCACACAGGGACTCCACCAGCCCTGGGAGGCATGTCCAGTGGTTTTTTCCTTTTCTCAGGTGAGAAGCCAAGGCCCAGAGAGGGTAGAGGCTTGCTCAGGGGCACAGAGCTTGGTGGCTGTAGCACCCAAACCCTTAATTCATGACCTCAGTAGTGTAGAATTGAGAACAGTGGGTGAAAAGATGCCATGATGGAAGGACAGATGGGTAAGCAGATCTGCCTGCTTGGGTTCCTAGGAGGAGACAAGCCCTGTGCCTATTATGGCCCAGCTCGGCTCTCAGAGCACAGGAAGAGGACAGTGCTGTGTCCAGGTGGAACCAGGGGGTACAAGGGGAAGTGAGGGCTGGGGCCTGGAGATCTAGACTCTCAGGGTTTCCCGGTCTCTCCCAGCGTACGCTGTAGGTAAGCCAGGTGCTTCCTGGGAATTTCCAGTGACTCTTGGTTGGAGACTTGGATATGGCAGTGAGGGCCTTCTGGGGGCAGGGTACAAGCCCTGGGGCAGCAAGGGCCAGGAGAACCTACCTGGGCAGCTTGGATGTGGCATCTTGCAGTGAGTAGGGATTTCACTCCCCCGACCCTCCTGTGTTTAGCCATGCCCATGGCCCCACGTGCAAATGGGGGTGACTCTCTTCATTGACTAGAGAGGGAAACTGAGGCCAGAGGGAAGCCAGGACCTGGCCAAGGCCACACAACAGTGAGGCAGTGGAGGAGGCCTCCCATGCCCCAGCAGTTAGTTATCTCTTGAGTGCTGCAAGTCTGGGCTGGGGCTTGCTTGCTGGAGGTAGGGAACAGATGTCTGGAGAGATCAGGATCTGAGCCCCAGAGCAGCCAGCCCAGCCCAGCCCAGAGGGGCCCCTGGGCCCCTCGAGCAGAAGCAGCAGGGTTCACTGCCCAGCTGGACCACAGGCACAGGACATGGGGGTTCTCTCTTAGGCTCCATTTCCTCATCTGTAAAGTGGAGACATGTTGCCTGTCTTTCGGGGTTTTGGGAGAGTGACATGCGAGCTTGGTGGGTGTAGGTCAGAGCACACAGTAGGTGCACGCCGCCTGTGAGCTCCCCTCCATCCTATGTCCTAGGGAGCCACTCCGGTTCTGGGAGATGAGCCTCCTCCCTTTCTCTTGGGTCAGGGACTGGCATCTTCCAGCATCTTCCATGGAAGGTTGGGGTCCCACAGGTCTGGTCAGGCTCTGAGGTTGCCTCACTCTGGGACCTTGGGCTGGTCCCTGCCCTCTATGAGCCTCAGGGCTCTCATTGGGCAGATGGGGACGAAATCCTCTTTCTTCTCCCTACCAAAATGTTGTCGAGAGGGTGAAATGGGGTAGGACGAACCTAGTTGAAGTGCAGGTGGTTTTGACAAAAGCAGCAACACTCTGGTGCTTGCTGCTATTTTGTGCTCCAGCTGAGGGGAGGGAGAGCGGTCTGTGGAGGGAAGAGGAAATGGGGTGCCTCTGATCCCACCGAGGCACCATGTGGGTGTGGTGAAGCAGGTGGGGTTCAGGTAGGGCTGGGAGGCTTGGGGATAATGGGCAGGCAGTAGAGGCACTTGGCCAGGATTTGAATCATGGGCCTACAGATGACCAGCAGGGAGGCCTTGGGCAAGGCACTGGACTTCTCTGAGCCTCACTTTCTTCATCTGTGGAAAGGGGGTGAAGGCAGAGTGGTGGTTTGTGTGGGTAGTTGGGATCCTAGTGGCAGGACTGCATGTGGGGGCAGAGTGGTGAGAAATAGTAGCCCAGAGGAGTTGGGGCTGGGTGCCTTGTGGCTTAGCAGGGTCTGCAAAGTGGGGTCATGTCCAAGCCAAAGTGACCTCAGGGTCTCAAGATGACAGTGTTAGAATTTCAAAATTGTTCAATCTTAACTTTTATTAATTTCTGGACCTTTGTGGGTGTGTGTGTTTTATGATGTTTGTGATAAATTAGGACAGTAACACATGCTTATAATTTAGAAATAAAAAATGGAAGAGTGTGTTCAAAGGTTTTAGTGACATAGGTACATGGTCAAATGATCCCAGGCCTCTGGGGTTCAGACTGGCAGGGCTCTGAGGTGTTTTGGGGGAGAGGGATGGGGAATGGGAAGGTACCAGGACAGCACTGGGAGACTTTTTCCATCAGGGGCCAATTTGCATTTGTCCTTAACTTGCTGTATGTCCTTGGGCAAACCACCTTGCCTCTCTGGGCTTATAAAACAAGCAAGTGGATGGATGCCCCTTCTAGCAACTAGAGGTTGAGATTGCCTGATCCTTAGCTTTGTTCCGAATTTCAAATAATTCTGGATTCTTGGGATTTTAAAAGTCTTCTCATGCCACACTGGATAGATGCTCATGAGCCCTTTCTAAGCCCAGCTATGACTCATCTGAAATCTGCTCATACACCCCAGGGACGGGGAGCTCACCACCTCACAGGGTACCCTGTTCTGTCCTGGACTGAGCTGTCACCAACCTCTCCTTTCCATTTTCCTCATTAGAGGCAAAATCATACAGAGGTGCTGTGGCTCTGGCCCTTGGGGACTGAGGCAGCAGCTCTTCTCATTGAGGGCTGTTTCCTGTGGGTTCCAGGCATAGCCCCCGTCACAGCTGCCTTCTACTCTGGGCTGCTCTTAACCTTCGTGGTGAGACAAAGCCTTTTTGGTTCACTCTGCACTAGGTAGATGGGCAGCTAGAGCAAGCTGCTCAAATACTCCATGTAAGCTCTTACCAGCCAAAAGCAGATTCTGTTTGCTAAGCTTCAGCTGCTAGGCCCTGAACTTGGTACTCTGCAAATACAATTTAATCCTCACTAAATCCAGTGACTGCCTTTTTCCAGATGAGAAAACTCCGAGAGGTGAATTGCCTTGGGCAAGGTCACACATAGCGATCAGGATTCAAATCCATCTCCATCTGACTCCAGAGCCCAGTTTTTCATCAGTTTTCTGTTCTGACCATTTCCAACCCCTTGAAACAGGATGTAATATGGCAGGAAGACAAGTTGAGACCTGCACCTGAACTTAAAAAAAACCCACGCAGTCAGCAAGGGGGAAACAGCTGGTGGGTGTCTAGGTGCCTATCAGCTGAGCATGAGTTACCAGTGCTGCCTACAAAGACAATGTAAACTTAGGCCATATTAATAGAGGCAGGGCACCCGCTACAAGGGAGGGGGCGATCTTGTTCTCAGTGTTGGCAGATGGTGCCTGGAGAATTGTACATATGTGCTGGGGGAAGGGTGGTGTGCCTGCTGCAAGGACACGGACACACAGAAGGTTCTGAGTTCCCCCAGTTGGAAGCATTTAAGTACAGGTTGAGGGGGACAGGAACAGGCTTCCTGCACTGGATAGCTGAGGGGCATGGACAAGGTGACCTCCAAGTTCCTTTCAAACTGCAGTTTGGGGCTGGACTTTAATTGTTGCTAGGCCCAGCCCAACACTCAGGCCTATCAGACGCCCCTTCTCCATCATAATTAGCAAGGATCCTCTGAGGGTGTGGGGTTCGTTCATTCATTCATTCAACAAATACAACAACTATAGCAGTCAAACAAGAGATACACAGTCTTTGCCTGCCTGGAGCCCACAGCCCAGTGGAGATAATGCAATAATAAAGCCTGCATAGATGGGGTGCTCATTGTCTGCTTACTTACGCTGTAAGTAAATTATCCCATCTGGCCCCCATACAACCCTATGAGGTGAATGCCATTATTTTCATTTGGAAGATGGGAAATTGGGGGGATAGAGTTCACAGGGCACTCTGGGGATGCAGAGGTCAGATGCTCTCCAGAGCGCTCTCAGGCCTGTCCCAATGACTCTAAGAACTGGAAGCTCTGTGGTGCTCAGACACGGTGACTAAGATCCCTTGTGCCTGGAGCCTGTTGTTATAAAAGGGGGTGCAGAGGAGGAGCCCTCAGCTCTTACCCCTCTTCAAGCCTGATCTCCAGTAGTAACAGGTCCTGCTTTGTGAGAACCAGGCATCGCGCTCTCTTAGGACAGTCTCATTTAGTCCTCCTGGTGACCTCTGAAGGGAGCTGCTAGTATTCTCTCCACTTTACAGATGGGGAAAAAGAAGCACAGAGGAGTCAAGTAGGATGCCCAGGGTCACACAGGTAGAGGGAGGACCACCTCAGCCATCGGCCTGTGTAGGCCACTCTGCTATCCGGGATGCCCTCCCGACCTGGCCTTCCAGCTGCTCTAGGACCACTCCCCCAGCCCTTGGCTGCACATCACCGGCCCTGTTGACTGACCCTCTGTTCTGCCCCCAGGTCATGAGTGTCTTGTTGTTCATTGAGCACTCAGTGGAGGTGGCCCACGGCAAGACCTCTTGCAAGTCCTCGAAGATGAGCTATCTCAGGATGGGTAGGTCTGGGGTTGCTGATGGGGTTGGGGGGGTAGAAGGGATGAGGAGAGCGGGAAGGCCCTGGCCCCGAGTAGGTGGGCTGCGCCGTCTGAGCCCTGCTGCTTCCCTGCTGGTTAACCTCAGGCAAGTCACGTCCTCTCCCTTCTTGGAGACTTAGATGTTTCATCCCCAAATGGAGAAATTCCACCTGGCCCTACCCAAGTCTCCAGGTGGTGAGAGCAGATGGGACGGTGCTTTGCAAACCCAACTAGCTTGTAAAGTGACAGTCCCAGTGTTCTGCTTAAACTAGTCAACTAGAGTCAAATGAAAAACTCCTCACAGTGAGATCCAGCCCCTGCTGACCTCTCTGGTTACATCTCCTGCTGGGTGGACTCCCCCTGACACCCTGCCCACACCATACCCATCTCTCTTTTGGGCCCTGCCTGGAGCATGCCCGCCCCCATGGCTGGTGGGTGACTTCTTGGGGACACTGTCCCTGACCTCAACCTGGCTAAGGTAGTCCCCAGCATGGCACCCTGTAACATCATCCTGTGTTACCCGAAATATGCCATTCTGGGACCCCAGCTGGGGTTCCCCAGGGGCCCCTCTGTGCCCCCTCATGAGTCTTCCTTGCCTTTCAGCTGACCTGATCTCCAGCTTCCTGCTCATCGCCATGCTCTTTATCATCAGCTTGAGCCTGCTCGTTGGCGTGGTCAAGGTAAGGGCCTGGGTCAGGGAGAAGGAGGGGGGTTCCGCCTCTTCCTTTTTACACGGGTACAGCGCTGGGTGGGGGGGAGGCAGGTACTTTAGGAGACCCTGTCTGCACTGCAGCCATCATCATGCTTATGTTTCGGAGAGCCTCGTTTCTCCCCAGAACTCCTTGGGCTCATGGCCTCAGTTCCCTGTTAAAATATGGCCACCATGGGGCCATGTGTGGGGCCACACCGAACGCCAGTGCTTTGGTGAGAAGTAGCTGGTAACCTGCATGGATTCAAACTGTAGAAGGAGGCGGAGAATTTTGACAGAGAATAGAGGAAGTGCTGTTTGTGGTGTAGGGAGGAGGAGAAAGCACTGGGTTTTGACATCAGTGAGAGGGGCCCAAGCTGAGCAGAACACGTAGACACATCCAGCTTGACTCCACACGGGGCAATGTGCACCAGCGCCTCAGGGGGCCCATGTCCTGGGAGTCCCCTGGAAGCTCCTGGTCTGGTAGGGGAAGACAGACCCTCAGAGAGACACGGCCAGTCGAGTGTGATGACTGAGGGGCTGTTAGATCTGAGGTCGGGTTGGTGGGAAAGCTGAGACAGGCTGTGGGTCAACCTTCTGCAAAAAAGGAACCTGCCTGTCCCTTTGCCCCAGAGAGCAGGAAGGCAGGGTGTCGCCACACAGCCACGGCAGCAGGATCCAGAGAGAGATCTTGCCTTGGCAGACAGCGTCCTGGCACCTAGAGGGCTGGCAGAGTGGGACGATGATTTGGTGTGAGTTTGGAATGTCTCCATCTACCTGAAATGCCACCTTCCAATCCCGAGCCAGCATGCACACTGGGACAAGCCGCTCTCATCGTGCAGGGCAGATCCAGGTGTTGTACAGAAACTCCAGTGGCCCAGCTGGATACTTGGAGCAGGCCATCCCTCAAGATTCTGGGACCAGTCTGGGTTGTGCCCCCGAGTGCTTTTAGACAACCACGTGAGACACCAGGAAACCACCCCTTTCTGTCATTTTGGGTGCACGTGCACAGATATTGGTCACGATGGTCACTTGCTTTCAACTGAAGGAGAAACTTCAGCCTGGGCCTCCAGAGGCTCCTGCCACGACTTAACACCCCAGGGAGTGGCCGTCTGGGAGGAAGGCCTGACTGTTCATGTGTCCGGCCTACAGGCCTCTGCTCCTGCCTGTCCAGCTGCAGTCCCTGCCACTTCCTTTCTGCTCAATCCTAATCATCTTTCTGGGTCTGTCTTGGTGCCCACCCCTTCCAAGAAGCCCTCTCTGATCCTTCTGTGAAATGGACACAAAGTCCTTTCTTTCTTTTTTTTTTTTTTTGTAGAGACAGAGTCTCACTCTATCGCCCTCGGTAGAGTGCCGTGGCGTCACACTGCTCACAGCAACCTCCAACTCCTGGGCTTAGGCGATTCTCCTGCCTCAGCCTCC
>CAUYRH010131422.1:0-10305 GCA_963574655.1 Perodicticus potto | reverse complement strand
ACTTTCCATTAAAAATAACTAAAATGGGCTCGGCGCCTGTGGCTCAATGGGCTAAGGTGCCAGCCACGTACACCTGAGCTGGTGGGTTCAAATCCAGCCTGGGCCCGCCAAACAACAATGACGGCTGCAACCAAAAAATGGCCAGGTGTTGCAGCGGGCGCCTGTAGTCCCAGCTACTTGGGAGACAGAGACAGGAGACTCACTGGAGCCCAGGAATTGGAGGTTGCTGTGAGCTGTGATGCCATGGCACTCTACCCAGGGTGACAGCTTGAGGCTCTGTCTCAAAAAAATAAAAATAAAAAAAATAACTAAAATGGTTTATTTTCAAAATATTTTTAAACATTTGAAAGCACTGAAGAACCTACAAAATGGCAAAAACCACCCTGACAAACCTAAGAGACAGTAGGAAATCCAAGAAGATAAGAGCCTGAGCACACTCACTCATTTTTTCTGAGGGCATTTCCAAATCTTGACAAAGTTTGCATTTGGCTTTAGCAACCTTCCCAGGCAGACAAAGGGGACTGAAGTTCAGGTCCATGGCCACTAACTTGAGGAATGTAACATACACATCCACATTAAACTGAGAACCCAAAGCATTATACCATTGGAAATAAAGGTGACTTAAACAAACTTGCCCCTCCCAAATTCAACCCACAGAGAATTTCAAGAAAGGCTGTCTTGGTGCTGGTGAAACAAAGGGAAAATACTACAAACTTGTCTAACGTGATCCCAGGCTAATCATGCAAGGTGTCTCACAAAAATCAAACATACTTTCTTTGAAAGAAGGCACACTTACTCTAAACTTCAGAGATTCCCTGCCATATACTGGTATATTGCAATGACGATAAGCAGTGCATAACCCCTCTCCCCACAAAATACACACAAGTACATGAGGAAATAAAGCTTCACGAGAACCAGTAGAAAAGGAATAAACAGGAAAATGAGCCAAAGACAGGTGATTCATAAAAGAAAATTGGACAACAGACATATGAAAAGATGTTCAATCTCATTAATAACCAGAGATTCAAATGAAACCATCAACATAAAGTTACAAACCACCAGTAAGCTAATATTAAAGTCTGACAATATCAAGAGCTTGTGAGAGGCTGGCACAACAGCAACTTTTATATGTTGCTGTGGGAATCTAAATTGGCACAACCACTTTAGAAAATAGTTTGGCACCATCTTGTAAAATTGAAGTTACAAATACTGTATAATCAAGACACTTAACTCCTAGGTAAGACCTTAAGGCAGCAATTTTCAAACTTTTTGGCCTTATGGACTCTTTGAATATACAATTATTGATGGCCTCAAAGAGCTTTTATGAGGGTGATACCTACTGATATCTACCATATTCAAAATTAAAACCGAGACATTTGTGAATGCACAAGACACAAGCACACATTCTGTTAGCCATCACAGTGGTGATACTGTATGTCACGTAGCCTCTGGAAGACACCACGGTATACTCACAAGACAAGGAAAGGAGAATATAAAAGACAAGTAAAATCTAAGTGTTATGAAAATAGCTGGACCTTGTAGACCCCCTGTAAAGGTTTCATGGACCCCCTGCCCAAAAGTCCTCAAACCATAACCTGTAAACCTGTTTCCTAGAGAAACTCATGTATATCTGCCAAAAAATGCTCCAAGCAGCACTACTTGAAATGGTCCCAAACTGGAAACTATCCAAATGTTCATTAATAAGAGAACAGATTAAAGAAACATAAAATGACAAAACTTGTGGAACAGTCAAGCAGCAGAGCGATACGTAGCAATGAAATGAATGAACTACAGCTGCACACAACAGATCAGCAATGTTGGGGGAAAGACACAAAACACAGAAGATTGTACACAGTGTGACTGTACGTCTACAAGATTGAAACACAAAGCTGACCTATGTGATTTAGGGCTACACAGAATAGGCTATGGGAGAATAAAGAAGTGGCATGGGGCTGTGACCAGGAGGGCCACACAGGGGTCTATGCAGATATTGTCAATATTCTGGTTTTTGACCTGGTTGATGGTGACACAGGTTTTCACTTTATACTTCTTTGTTAAGATATACATGCAGGCCTGGCACATTTTTCTGTATCTATGTTATTTTTCACAATATGGAGAGAAAGCTATAGACACAGTTTGATACCAATAATGTGAAGTACATATTTCAGCATAGAAAAAAATGTTGCAACACAGTACTTCAATTATTTAACAGTGGTTCCCCCTGGTTAAAGGGGTGTGTATTCTCTCTACACTTTTCTAAATTTTCCAAGTGTACTGCAAACAGCACACGTTACTTGGGTAATCATATAAACATTTGGTATTATCAGATTTTATTATAATTTTTACCCTACTGGAGGGTATGTAATTTAATGTTATAGTTCAATTTGCATCTCTCTGATTACTAATGAGGTTGATCATCTTTTCATGTTTATTATACAATTTGATTTCTACTTTTATGAATTGCATGGTCAAATCTCTGGCTCATTTTGCTGTTTATTCTTCTGCACTGGTTCTCAAAAATCATAAAATGTATTAAAAAAGGCAAGGTTGCCATCTGAAATGAAAACTAATAAAGATCAATACAAAAGAGATGAAATGAACCATCTGTGCAAATCTATGCAGAAAATGCCTGAAGGGGCTGGTGATGTGCACCAGCTACCTCGGATCAGCGCAAAGCTCATCACAGCATCCAGTGTGTATTCCTAGAGTTGGCTGCGCTAATACCTATCCAAGAAGATTGGCTGTAATCTGCTTTACCTCAACATGTCTATCCTGAGGCAATGTAATGATAACAGATAAGTTACTGACTCATGAGGAATACTCAAAACAGTGGAGTTACAAAGAATAAACAGTCAAGTGCCACAAACTATGTTTCAGTCAACAATGGACCATATGTAAGATGGTGGTTCCATAAAATTATAATGGAGCTGAAAAGGTCTCATCACTTAGTGACACCATAGCCATCACAACATCTAACTGCAACATATTACCTTTCCTATGTGTAGATACACAAATATTTGCCACTGCATTACAACTACCTACAGCAACATGCTCTACCTAGTATCAACAGACCATACCACGTAGCATAGGTCTATAGTAAGCTACACCATGCAAGCTTGTGTATGTACACTGCATGACATTCAGAGAACAATGAGATCACCTACCATGGCATTTCTCAGAATGTATCCCTATCATTAAGTAAAGCATGACTACCTGTCTCGACAGCAGTGGTTGTCAACCAGGAGTGACTCTGCCTCCAAGCAGACAGTGGGCAATGTCTAGAGTTATATTTGTTTCACAACATTGGAGAGAGGGGCACCAATGGTATCTAGTGGGTAGAGGCCAAGGATGCTGCACCCTAGAATGCACAGAACACCTACCCTGCAGAAAAATGATCCTGTCCAAATGTTAACAGTACCAGAGTTGAGAAACTCTACTCAACGGCCTCTCTCCAGGAAGATGTTCAATCCGCAGTGGCTCTTCTCCAAGGGGAGAAAGGCAAATCCCTGGGCTACTCCACTTCAGTGGGTTAATCCAAACCCCTTGAGACCTACACTCTGCAAACTGGGCACTGTACTCTCTGGAGGTGGCCTCCCTCATGGAGAAAACATGCAAACAAGACCAGGTCAAGCTCATCTGTGCTGGAAGACCCTCCCTCACTGGAAAGGGAACGACAACTGACAGCAGCAGCATGACATCAAGGGAAGGCACAGAATATGAAAATGCAGACATGTAATGGCGATTATCTCATAAAGAACCAGAGAGGTAAGAGAAGTCAGCATCATCATAGAGCTGCACACAGTGACTACCTTTTTTTTTTTGGGGGGGGGTAGTTGTGTCTAATTGTGGCCTCAGAGAAGGGTCAGGCATCTGCATCAGGAACGCCACCTATATGGAGTGGTTAGGAATGATGGGCTATATCACTAAGGAGAATGCTGAGAGAATTCTTGTTCCTGCAACTTTTCCCACTGAATAAGGTCTTTTGTCCTATTACAAAGAGTGATTGAAAACCGGTTAGTCCTGGCCTGGCTGGAGTTGATACGCAGATACCAGGGGTGAGGCCTGCCTTCTACTAAGAAGCATTTGGTATTATGTCAAGAGAAAGATTTTCTGGGGAAGGTGTTGGGGTAATAATCTTGAACCTCAGGCACCCTACTGAGTAAAACCTTGGGGCACGCATTTACCAGTAACACCCCACATGCTTGGTATCAGAGCCATCATGCACAGGGATATAATTGACTTTGAGTTCAAGGTAGAGCAAAGCTTAGTATACTTTAAACAACACTTTCTCTAATTTACTGACTTTATTAAGAAAGAGGAAGTTCCCTTTTGTCTATTTTATTCAATCCTATTCTGTTCTCTTTGATCTAGTTTTACAGCTTTTAATCATCTTTTCTGTTTCTCTAACAATGGGTAATTTTTGAGGTCCAAGGGTGGCTTAAAAAAAAAAAAAAACAACTTGTTACTTTAAATACTAGTTTTTCCTTCTTTTTATTTTGATATAATACTAGATACATAGAAAAGTTGCAAGAATATTGCAAAGGATTCCTGTGTACATTTCACTCCCAAACTCAAAATGATGACATTTGGATACATTTGTTTTGTCTTTTTCTTGTTCTGTCTCTTTATACTTACTTTTTTCCCTTGAACCATTGAGATAAGTATAGATAAAGTATCTATTTGCCCCTAAATAATTCCCTTACTACTTTCCCAAAGCAAAAGCGCAGCCTGGGAAACATAGTCAGACTGCATGTCAACAAAAAAAGTAAAAAAAAATGTAGCTGAATGTGGCAGTACGCGCCTGTAGTAGCAGCTACTGGGGAGGCTGAGGCAGGAGGATCGCTTGAGCCTCAGAGTTCGAGGCCCTGTCTCTTAAACAACAACAAAACCCAAAGGCCTTCTCTTACATAAATACTATGTAGTTTTCAAAATTGGGAAATTACATTGATACTGTAGTGCCCCTATCATCTAATCTGCAGGTCTCATTCATATTTTACTTAATGAAACAATGTCATTTTTAGAGAAAGAAAAACCTCAGACCAGGTAGTTTATTGGTTGTCTTTGATCTGGAGGCTTTTTTTCTTTTGCTTCCTGGCAAGGACATTTTTGAAGTGTATGGGCCAGTTTCTTCATATGCTGCCTGTCAATTTACATTTATTTAATGTTTCCTTATGATTAGATTCAGGTTGTGCATTTTTGGTGGGAGTAAATTTTATGTTAGTTTTAAGTGCATATTAATTTACAATTCATATTGATTTCTTAAAATGGAAAATCTTGTACCTTTATTTTACCTTAAATGTCCCATTATTTTATGTATAAATCTAGTAAATAGTTATGAACCCAGTGACTACCGTTTGAGAAAACTGCAGAAGGCTGCATGGAGGAGGCAGCATTTCAGCTGGATCTTGAAATATGAGTGGATTTGCGTGGCACTTTTAAATTGTGATGCTCTCCCCTTGAGAGATAGGATGTTATGTCCTTGCCTTGAGTTTAGACTCATAACCTCTTAAACACAGTGAACGTGATGCTAGTGATTCCCCAGGCTAGATCATAAAAGATCATGCACTAGGCATATGCTTTCCAAAGAACTGCAAACAGCTGTTCAAACAAAGACTTGTACTTGAATGTGCATAGCAGCAGTATTTATAATAACCGAAGGGTAGAAATGACCCAAATGTCCATTAGCTTATGGCTGGATAAGCAAAATGTGGTCCATCCACACAGTGGAACACTATTCAGAAGGAACCTAGCATCAATCCACGCTACAACATCTGGGAATCTAGAAAACATATCATGCTACGTGAAAGCAGTTAAGTCACAAAAGTATAAATACCGTATCATTCCATTTACATACAATGTCTAGATTAGGCAAATCCATACAAACACAAAGCAGATGAGTGGTTCCCAGGGTTGGGGAGAGGAATGGGGAGTGGCTGCTTATTGGGATCAGGGTTTCTGTTTGCACTAATGAAAAAGTTCTGGAACTAGATAGCAGCGACAATTACATAACATCATGAATGTATTTAATGCCACTGAATTGTGTATTTAAAATGGCTAGAATGGTAAAGTTTGTATTTTACTACAATTTTTTAGAAGTATTTTTTTTAAAACCGGCCACATGGCTTCCACTTTACATACTGGAATACTCATTCTTAGAGCCCTAAGAAATGTAAGAAATCCAAATAACAGCCACCCTGCTATAAGGGAGCGTAAAACACGTGGAGAGGGTCTGGGTGTTCCAGTGGGCAGCCCCAGATGAGCCCATCCTTCAAGATGTGTGAATGGAAAAACCTTCAGATGATTCTAGCCCCCAGCCACTTGAGTCTCCCTAGCTGAGGCCCTGACACTGCGGAACAGAGATGAGCCTTCCTGCTAAGTGCTTCTAAATTCCCAGCCTACAGAACCTCCGAGCATAGTAAAATGGTTGTTTTATGCTACTAAATTCTCCAAGGTTAATTACACAGATGACAGGAAGAGTTTTCAACCTGGGGAGAAGGGGCACAAGGGTCTTCCCCGCAGATAGCATTGCAGCAACAATGGAATCCTTGTGCCTTTTAAGACACATGTCACTATGTATAGAAGTGTCCAGGTCTGTGTTGATGGCAAACTCCTTGAGGGCAGGTGCATGTTTCTTCTGCTCCACTGGGTCCTGCCTCAATGAACACTCACTCAGATACAGCAAGTCTTTCTCAAATAGCTCTGACACTTCCATCACCCTCTTCCATATTTAAAAGACCCTTGTGATTGCACTGGGTCCACCTGGATAATCTTATTTTAAGGTCAGCTGATTGGCAACCTTAACTCCATAAGTAATTCCCTAACTAATACCTTACTTAATTCATCCCGTCTTGTAGCCTAATATATTCACAAGTTCCAGAGATTACGACAAGGGTGCCTTTGGCGGCTCATTATTATTCTGCCTGCTGTGCTTCCCACACACACCCCCTTGCATTGGGAACACCTACCTACATGAGAGATTTCCTGCCTGGCTTTTGATAGGTATGATGACTTTAAGCTTTTATCTGCAAACTAAAATTCACTAGTCAGTGGACCTGAGCAAGCCTTAGAGAGAACCAGGCCTCCCAAATGCCTGAGAGCAGCAGAGGGGTAACACAAGAAATGGAAAACTTAAGCGTGAGTGGGCACACAGCAGGAAAAACAAAAATGCCATGTGGGAAAAGAACCCAGAAGAGGAAAGGTCATGTGTCTGGAAGGTATCTTACCTGAACTCACAAGAAACACAGCTCTTCCCTCAGATCCCCCCGAAGCAGCCAAAGTGGACCTCATCATCATCACGTCTACTGCAGGTAGCATCAGGCCCTTCCTCGGTGCCCCCCCAACACTGACTCTCGGATGGTTTGTGTACTTGCATGTTTAAACAAACAAATAGATTTTTAGTTACTTGATGCCCAAAGTGATGGAAGGGTGGGATGTAACCTGTGACAGTAAGAAAGAAGCTGAAAACCAATCAAAGCAGCAGAGGCTAACAGGCAGAGTCCCCAGATGAGTCAAGTGCAGTGATAGACGGCTGCACACAAGGGCAACCCTGGAGCCATCCAGGAAAGTGGGGTTTTTCCCCTCTCTGGCATGCTACCTTCTCATGGGCCATTCCCGAACTCAGGCAGGGTTAAGCAGCTCTAGGCCAACCGTGCACGTTCCCCTGAGCCCATCTGCTGGGACCCGATGCCCCAAGCCAGCCCACAAGGTTTCTGCCTGGGTCCCAGCCTGGCATCTCAGCACAGCCAGCACATGGGGCCCACTCAGCTCTCAGCCTCTCATGAGCCAAGCACAAGGGACCTGAAGACCAGCTCCAACCCAGGGGTCATGTGCTGCCACTTCTCACACTTGTTCTGTTGGACTATACAGTGAATTTTTTTAAATGAGGATATCATTCCCATACCATACAATTCACCCACTTATAGTATATAACTCAGTCCATAGCCATCTTTTTTAATGGAGATCCAATTCGCATACCATATAATTCAGCCTTTTAAAGTATACAAGTCCGTGGTTTTTAGTACATTTACATATTGTGCAGCCACCACCTCTATTTAGTTCCAGAACAGTTTCATCATCCCAAACAGAAACCCTGTAACCATTAAGCATTTTCTCCCCAGCCCCTGGAAACCACTAAACTACTCTCTGTCTCTGTGGATTTCCCAAGTCTACACATTTTATATAAATTATGCTTTCAAGGTTAGCATGACGTATTTTTAAAATGTGGTTTGGGATGTCCTTTTTTTTTATTTTGAGACATAGTCTCACTGTGTTTCCAAGGGTAGTCCTAATATAACTGTCACTAATAGCTCACCTGCAGCCAGGTGCCGTGCTATGCACTTTATATGTGTTTCTACTCACCGAATCCTCTGACAACCCCATGAGGTAGATAATGCTGTTATTCCTCTACTACAAATGAAGAAACCAAGGCAGGGAGTGGTTAATAAAATTGCCCAGAGTCACAGTAGCACTCAGCAGGCTGCTTTAAAGCGAGCACTCTCGGCCTGTAAGCTGGACCTCTCGTAAAGGTACAGGCAGTCAGGTCTGCCAACAGCTCACCACACTCTTTCCTGACCACTTCTCACGTTTCTATCACTTGCCCGACCACTGAATGTATCTGAATTCATGACCCCCACCTTGGTAATTTAGATAAACCTGAATTCAAACTCAGTTCTACCAGAGGCTGTGATCTCTGGTAAATTCCTAAACCTCTCTGGATCCCACATTTTTCATCTGAGAAATGGGTTACCACCCAGTTGCTTTTCAAGACTATTTGCAAAGGGCTATTACAGACATCAGGAGATGGTATGAGCCACAGTGAGTGAGGCACCAAGGGCCTGGAGCATGGAGACATTCCAGAAATGGAGTCCCTGTGATGACTGCTACCCACCTGCCCATGGCTAGAGGCACATGCAGGTGGCAGACCTGTCCTCAGAGGATTTTTCAGAACTAGCAAAATACACAATGGATGGGAAACCCCTCTGTAATCAGAACAAAGATTGCTTATTAACTATCCTTGAAACTCCTGGAAACCAAAAGCCAGTCTCTACTTGCCAAGAGCCCCTAAGGGATTTCACAAATCACACTCGGGGGTTCTTCTGTGTGCTTTCTGAGGCCGGCTGTGGTTTCTCAGTCACACCCACTACTGAGGACCAGGACCAAGAATAAAGCGGCTCTCGGGCAGACTTGCCCACACCATCACTCCAGGGCTTAAGGAGAGCCTGCTGATATCTGAGCACCTGCTTTGTGTTCATTCTGACACAACAGCTCTGAGACTAAACCCCGATATCCGAGTGGAGATGGCCAATGCAAAAGATCCAGAAAACTGGGGTCCTACCTTGAAACCAAAGCTTCTTCTGGTTTAGCCTTTTTAATTTAAATGAAAAGAAATCACTGGATAAGTCTTACCTAAGGTGAATCTTGGCTCTGTCTCTTCCAAACTATGTGACCATGGCCCCCTAATCTGGAAGGCAACCATATAATACCTAACTGCAAGATTGTTGAAGCCATTTCAAACAATGTCTGTGAAGTACCTAGCATACAGCCAGCACTCAGGAGCTCTTAGCTGGTGGCAAAGCTGCAGATCTAAGAGTGACACATGCCTGGTCCCCTCACAGACACTTTTGTAAGGGTATTACACGACTAAGTGATCGAAGGTTCAGATCTCATTTTCCCAAGGCCACAAAGTGGTAGAAGTGGAGCAACCTGCTGCTTAAAGGCAGAGACTATGGAGTCAAACGAGCCTGGGACCAAATATTAACTCTGCCAACTAATCACTGTGTGACCTGAGAAAGTTACGTCACTTCTCTGTACCTCTATTCATTCATTTGTAAAATGCCTGTAACTGGTTCTCAGTCTCTCCACCATCTCATAAATCAACTAGTGGAACATGCAACAGTGAAAATCTGAGAACTGTTCGTTTATGTTCCTTTCCTCTCAATGTGCATACCATATCAAAGGATTTCAAAAGAGCTTTAAAGGGGTGTCATTTTTCTAACATTTTCGTGCTTCCACTTTCAAACTTTCCATGTCATTAGATGCAAGTCAATCAAATGATCATACTTTTCTTCAAAATGCCATCATAGACAAAATTAAAAAGTTACCCCAAAGGGAAAAATGAAAAAGAAAATTCAAAAACTCTTTACCAGTGTAACTTATTTCACTTTTCTTCAGAGCACTGACAATAAAAAGATTTTGATGTCTGTGCTTGTTGGGGGGGGGGGGGGGGGGGGGGGGGGGGGGGGGGGGGGGGGGGGGGGGGGGGGGGGGGGGGGGGGGGGGGGGGGGGGGGGGGGGGGGGGGGGGGGG
>CAUYRH010131421.1:0-27932 GCA_963574655.1 Perodicticus potto | reverse complement strand
AGAAATAACCTAAATATCAAGTCATAGAGGATTTATTGAAATAATTATCATATAACCTTACAATAGAATACCATATAGTTATTAAAAGTGATGATAATGAATAGTGCGGTGCCTGTGGCTCAGCAAGTAGGGCGCCGGCCCCATATACCAAAGGTGGCGGGTTCAAACCTGGCCTTGGCCGAACTGCAAAAAAAACAAAAAAAAAAAAATAGCCAGGCGTGTGGCGGGCACCTGTAGTCCCAGCTACTTGGGAGGCTGAGGCAAGAGAATCGCCTAAGCCCAGGAGTTGGAGGTTGCTGTGAGCTGTGTGATGCCATGGCACTCTACCCAGGGCAATAAAGTGAGACTCTGTCTCTACAAAAAAAAAAAAAGAACTGTAATTATTATTATTATTTTTTTTTGAACAGAGTCTCAAGCTGTCGCCCTGGGTAGAGTGCTGTGGCGTCATAGCTCACGTGGCTCTCTTGGGCTCAAGTGATCCTGTTGCCTCAGTTTTTTTCTATTTTGAGTAGAGACAGGGTCTTGCTTTTGCTCGGGTTCAACTTGAACTTGTGAGCTCAAGCAATCCACCCACCTCAGCCTCCCAGGGTGCTAGGATTATAGGTGTGAGCCCCCGCGCCTGGCCTATTATTATTATTTTGAGACAGGGTCTCACTTTGTCATCCTCAGTAGACTGCCATGGCATCATAGCTCATAGCAACCTCAAACTCTTGGGCTCAAGAGATTTCTCTTGCCTCAGCCTCCCAAGTAGCTGGGACTACAGCTGCCCACCACTATGCCCGGATATTTTTAGAGGCGGTGTCTCGCTCTGGCTCAGGCTGGTCTCGAACCTGTGAGCTCAGACAATCCACCCACCTCAGCCTTCCAGAGTGCTGGGATTATAGGCGTGAGCCACCATACCCGGCCAAATGAACTGTAACAATTGATATGGAAAGACATTAAGCTACATTATTCAGTGAGAAAACAGATTTCTTAAAACTGTATAGTATGATCCTGTTTCTGTAAATACGCATTATATATGCATTTATACAAGAAAATGCCTAGAATACCAGTTGATATGTCCAGGTGTTGGGATTCCAGATGATTGAATCTCATTTATTTTTAGTAGCTCCCAGAGTCACTGACTATACCTATGTTCATAGAGTTGTGCATTGGTCACCACAGTGCTAGAACATTTCATCACCCTAGCCCTGGGCAGCCACTAATATGCTTTCTATCTCTGTAGATTTTTTTTATTGGGGGAATTTTATATAAATGGAATCATATGTTAAGTGGTCCTTTGTAACTGGCTTCTTTTTACTTAAGCATAGCTCTTTGAAGGTTTATCCATGTTACGGCATGTATCGGAACTTTATGTATAATGTTCCATTGTATGGATCATACCACATTTTATTTATCCACTCATTCATTAGTTGATAGACATTTGGATCGTTTCTGTTTCTTACCTATTATGAATGATGCTGTTATGTGCACCTGTGTACGTGTTTCTGTGTGGGCACACAGTTTCGTTTCTGTTGGGTATGTTACCTAGGAGTGGAATAGCTGGGGCCTATGGTAACTCTGTGTTTACCCATCTGAAGAATTTCCAAACTGTTTTCCCAAAAGGGGCTGTACATTTTACAATCCAACCGGCAGTATATTATCTATCTTTTTTTACTATCCTGGTGAGTGTGATAGGGTATCTCATTTATTTTTGTTTATCTAATGTTTCCAATAAACTTTTGTTACTCGTGTAATTGAAAAATTTCTGCAAACACCGAGGACATGGGAAAACGCTCCCAGCAGAAGGCTAAGTGAAGAAAGCAGCAAAGCTCGTCATTCCAAATGTGAAAATGATCTGTTTAAATAGCTGCAAACGATGAATGGCCTCTTCTCTCCAGCTCTGTGTGGTGTTATGGAGCCGTCCTCTCATTGTGTCCTCGTGAGGGCTCTCCAGGTGGTGTGGGGGAGCCTGTAGGGGGCGCAGTCCCTTGCCCAAGGCCCCACAGCACCGAAGAGCGGCCCAGAGCCCCGCGCGGGAGGAGGCCACCGTGCGGCCGGTAGGGCCCTTACTTCTGATGTTTTTTAGTGGTTTCCACCTTCCTTATAAATCAGAACAAAGCCATATTTAAATAAGTTAGTGTACCTGTATCCCAAGATTGTATTATATTTTGTGATATTTATGTGAATTAGTCCCTTTTTCTTCCTACCCATACAGGACTTGTAACTCAATATTCACTGCACTAGAGAAAAGCCAAGAAGCAATTGAGATTACAAGTGAGGACCACATCATACAGGTTTGTCGTCTTAGAAATGTGTCTTTTTGGATTGCCCTTCTTGCTTTTTCTGTTTTAGGATTGATTTTTTTTATTCTTTTTGAACTTCCAAGAGACCAGTTTTTCCTTGGAGGATTATTAGAGGAAAATCAATAAAATAAGTAATTAAAAATTACAAAGGTAAGGCTCGGCGCCCATAGCACAGTGGTTAGGGCTCTGGCCACATGCACCAAAGCTGACGGGTTTGAACTCGGCCTGGTCCAGCTAAACAACAATGACAACTGCAAAAAAAAAATAGCAAGGCGTTGTGAAGGGCACCTGTAGTCCCAGCTACTTGGGAAGCCGAGGCAAGAGAATTGGTTAAGCCAGTGGTTCTCAACCTTCCTAATGCCGTGACCCTTTAATACAGTTCCTCATGTTACGGTGACCCCCAACCGTAAAATAATTTTTGTTGCTACTTCATAACTGTAATTTTGCTACTGTTATGAATCATAATGTAAATATCTGATTTGCAGGATAGTCTTAGGTGACCCCTGTGAAACGGTCATTCAACCCCCAAAGGGGTCGTGACCCCTAGATTGAGAACCGCTGGGTTAAGCCCAAGAGCTGGAGGTTGCTGTAAGCTGTGACGCCACAGCGCTCTACCGAGGGTGACATAATGAGACTCTGTTTCAAAAAAATCAGTCAATCAATAAAATAAAACTGCAAAGGTAAGAAAAGATACTGATATACTAATAGTTACTTGAGGTACTAGAAGATGTCTGCAGAAACACCACACTTGCATTCATCATGTCACTGGCTTCTCTGTGTTCGCCAGCAGAGACTCTCACTCCGGAGGGTCACTGCTGTGGGCAGCGCGGCCTGTCACAGGGCGCTCTGACCAGGGTCTGTCAGCCTTCCCCCTTCCTCACTGTTTTGGAAGATAGCTTTTACTTACAGAAATTTACTGGCAACAACTGAAAGCCGCAAAAATCATTGAATAAATTACTCTTTATTAGCAAATCCGGTTTATATAAGGAACTTAAGATAACATAATTTGTACTTTTACATAACAGAAAAAGGGGTTGGGCCCAGGAAGCATTCTTTTTGTCTGAGAATTAGCTCTACATTGATTACTTCTGGGCTCACCAGTACTTCCTTTAATCTAATCTGTGATTTGCTTGTTAAAGAGTGGGTGGTACTGACACTCGGGAGCTGCCGCCCTGTGTGGCCACGGCAGCCGGGGCACAGGCTTTGTCTTAGACAGGCCTGCCTCAGCAGAGCAACGTGGGCAAGGCACTCAACCCAGCCGAGTGTGTTTTCTGTCTGTGCAAGTGGGAATAATACTAACAACAACAGTCTGTCTGTTGGAAGGATGCTGTGGGGACTGGATGAGTCCCTGTGTGTAAAGCACTCCCTGACGATGGGGTCTGTCCAGGAGAACAGACCTTGATGGCTGACCATCAGCACACGGGGTTTTCTACACACACACCCTCACCTCGTGCTCCTATCTGAAACTTAACAGCCTTACGTTTATAAACACTTCCTCCTTCGTTTCCTGCTTTCCACACACACCAACGTTAACTTGATGTGTTCTCTTTTACCTCCCTCGGTACACGTTCAAACCATAGGAAAGGGGCGAGTGATACATTTCATTCCCATTACCCAGATAAGCAGGCTGAGTCTGGGAGGGCCTGAGCGGCTGCAGGGGTCAAACTATATTGTTGGGTGGGGAGTTGAGTGTCCCCACTCCAGTCTGCTGCTCTGTTGCGTTGAGCCACCACCCAAACAGCCCAGGGGAGCATGGCAGAGAGTCCACGCAGCTGCCCTAGCAGAAGCTTCTCCAGGTTCCAGGTTCCCGCAGGGGTGGGACACTTGTGGCTTGAGAACTGCTGTGGGGAGGTCCATGCTCCTGAGCTTTCTGGAGAGGAAACAGGTCTAGGGCCAAAGGCCCTGGATTGTCCTCTTTTCAAAATGATTTTTAATTCACTTGATGTTTTTTTCTTTTGTCTTCCCTCAGTATGCAAATCCTGCATTTGAAGCAACAATGGGCTATCAGGCGGGTGAATTAATAGGGAAGGAGTTAGGAGAAGTGCCTGTAAATGAGAAAAAGGCTGACTTGCTGGATACTATAAATGCATGCATCAAGATAGGCAAGGTAAGTAAGAAGTGAGCGCCTTTCTCACTTTCACACAGCAGGGAAGGAAGACTTAATGGGCACAGCACTGCGGTAATCTCAGTCCCGCTGCTTCCCAGCACCCCAGGTAGCATTATCCCCATTTTGTAGATGTGGAAACTAAAGCAAAGAAAGTATATAATTTTATTAGCCAGGAAGCACAGAACCTTAAATGGACACTCAAAATCATTGTTTTTATCTTTGTAGTAAGTGACTAAGTTGATCTTTTCAATACTTGATTTTCTAAGTAGCAGACTAAGGGAAAGCATTGCCAAGGAGGCAGTACGTTCTCAGAGCACATCAGAGTTCGGCAGCCCTCTGAGCCTCATTCATTCATTGAGCACTTATTAAATACCAGGGACTGTGCTAGACTCTGGTTTTAAAAAAAAAAGAGCAAAACAAAAATTCTTGCCCTGCCTTAGAGAGCTTCTGTGCAGGACGTGGAAACAGACAAATTAAAGGAATCATTACAACAGCGGTTCTCAACCTGTGGGTCGTGACCCCCAGGAACTGTGTTAAAGGGTTGCGGCATTAGGACAGTTGAGAACCCTGCATCACACAGCGATGGGAGCTGAAGGGGCAGAGAAGAAGGCGAGCACATCACTGTCACAGGCTACAACAGGATGAGAAGGAAAAGTCTGCTGCTTTTCACATTCTTGATCCTTCCAGCTGTGCTTTTGCTGGGCTTTTTATCATTTGTGGACAGTGGGCAGAAACTATTAATCTCATTGTGTGGGATATTTGAAAAGTTGGGCTCGGTGCCTGAAGCTCAGCGGCTGGGGCTCCAGCCACATACACTGGAACTGGCGAGTTCGAACCCTGCCTGGGCCTGCTGAATGACAACTGCAGCCAAAAAATAGCCGAGCGTCGTGGGGGGCGCCTGATGTCCCAGCTACTCAGGAGGCTGAGGCAAGAGAATCGCTTAAGCCCAAGAGTTTGGGGTTGCTGTGAGCTGTGATGCCACGGCACTCTACTGAGGGTGACATAGCAAGACTCTGTCTCAAAAAAAAAAAAAAACAGAAATATTTGAAAAGTTGGTGACCCTCTGTCCCACCCACTCTGTGGAGTCACTGGTGGAAGTGATACCCTCTCCTTGTGTCATTTGGGCAGGTCCAGTCCCATAGCACAAAATAAGCAGCCTACATAGGGCAGAGCTTGTACTGTGCTTGGCTCGGGCCCCTGAAGACACAGTGAGTGGGCCTGGGACTCTGAGCACACGAGAATGCCTTGCAGTGGGAACAAGGGAAGAATTGCTGTCTGCAAGGGCCCAGGGAGGCCCTCCACAGTGATAACAAAAGAAGGTGCTCCTCAAGGCCTATGTTACCTTCAACTTTTCTGTCAAGGATGATGTTTTTCTTACTAGAATAAGTGGAAGGTCCTCTGGGTAGAGAGAGAAGACGAAGGTGGATGAAGAGCCCCTCAGGGGCACGGGCCCACTGCCCGGGTGAGGTCGAGTGTCCCATCTGTGGCTGAGAAGGGTATCCTCAGAAGGACCTCGCCATGGCCATCCCAGCCCTGGCATTCGGGTTCCTTTCTGCCATGGGCTTGGCCAGTGGTTTTGTTGTGAAGTTCAGCTGGAAGCAAACCCGGATGACCGTCATGTGCCCCGACCTGGTAACCCTTAATTGAGGTGTTCTGTGTCCCTGTCACTGAGGACGCAGGCAGAGGTCTGGATTGGCTCTGAGCCAGGAGCCATCCAGGTCTGCAGAGACAGTTTCCTGCTTCTGCTGTCAACAGGAGCAGCTGGCCTCAGGAATGGGAGACCTTTTATCTAAAATCTGTGTTTACTGTGGGTAAGGAATAGGAAAGATTATCATATTACCGATGCCTATACTGCTTTCTAAAAGGAGCCTGGTTATTTCTTTGGGGGAAGAATAAGAAAGTGCCCCTTGGTCCTTGGTCGGCGACTTGGTTTGTTGGCAGAGCTGCAGGGTGCTCTGGCCGGGCGTGGAGGTGAAAGAATCTGTGGCCTTTTCTAATTCAGTCTCCCCAGGGAGACGGGCTGAGGATTCAGTGAGCCTCAGGGGAGGCGGTGCTGTGGTCAGTAAGGAGAGTTCAGATGTCTGCGGGGGACCACAGTGGCCGCTGGAGTCCTAGGAAGAGGCCGGGATGGGACACTGGAGGGCTGGGGTCTAGGCACTCGGTGTCTCAGTCAGGTATTCCTGAGGGCAGAAGAGAAACTCCGATGACATCCAAGCAGAGACACCCCCCCCCCATCCTTTTCAGCCACTGGTTCCTCTTTGGGGTAAAAGTGAAAGGTGCCCTGAGCCCCAGCAGCTCGCTCCGTCCTTGTTCCTTCTGTACATCCTCCTTGAGTCTCCGCTTTTTTCTTCCTCCCCGAGACTTCCCCGCCAGGGTTCTAGAACCCACAGTCCCCCATCTTGGCAGATGCCCAATCCTTACGTTGCCTCCTCTCCTTTAGAAATCTGGATTGTTTTGTCCCTCAGTAACGCGCCATCCTCCCCTGGTGAGTAGTAGGTGCTGCCTGTGCGGCAGCTGCTCAGACGCCCGCTGTGACAACGGCACAGACGCCACCTGCCCTCGCCCCGTGCTGCTGCTGACCGCCCTTCCTCCGCACGACCTCTGATTCCTCCCAGGCTCACCAGGCTCTGGCCTTTGCCCCCTGCTGCTGTGCCTCCGAAAGCTCCTCTCCTCTCTCTGCTGTTAGTCTCAGCTTGTCCAAGGCCCAGTTCAACGTCCCGATGTCTTGACATAAACTGCCCCGCAGTGATTTTCTCTCATCTCCCACACACACCCTGGTCTGTCCTCTGCTCATGGGCCCTCCTTGTCAGGGCTTGGACCTACTTTCCCGGGATGGTTTTGATCCTGCCTGCCCTTTGGTGTTCTCCATCAGTCTCCCACCGAGCCCTGATAGATGAGTGTCGTGCCCGGGCCTGCCTTGCTCAGGGCCTTCCTCCTGCAGCCCGGAGTTACGGCGGCTGAGTCCAGTTAGGTCCATCTGTCCCAGGGGCCCCTCCCCTTGGTCCATGGTGAACTCTTGTGAGATTAGTCTTCCTCGGTCTTCACTTGGTCATGTTGCTGCCGCATCCCTGTGGAGCTCAGACTTCTCATTCTGGAAGCCAGGATGCCGCAGGATGCTCAGCCTACTTCTCCCACCCGATAAACAGAAGCCCCAGGTGTTCCTTGTTTACCGTGAGCCCCAGGCGTAGGGTAGCTGGGAGCCAGGTCCTTCGTTCTCAAGACCTGAGCAGCTAGAGGGACTGCAGCAGTCAGCAGAGAAGCCCAGCTTGTCCTGGACAGCGGGGAGCTCTGAGGGGAGCTCAGCTGGCCGGGAGAGGGGCCTGCTCAAAACCCTGGGTGCCCGGGCCAGGCTGTTCCCCATGTGTCAGCGCCATGTGGGACCTCACATACGTCACCCAGCTTCGTCTGCCAGACCACAGTCTCTGGTGGTACCGTCACTTTCTCAGAAGCTGAGTCTTGTATTTATAATAAGAAAATATTTCTTGTACCCGTTAGTGGCCAGTTCTGTTACCCAAGCCACGCTGGCTGCGCCACCCAGCTCCTGCAGGTGACCTGTCGTACCTTGGCCTGGGATTGGTCTACTCCTAAAGGACTAGAGAAGCACAGGCAGTTTTTAAAGCACTGGTGGGTTACATTGGTCTTCTGTACTTCTCTGTTGTTTGTGTAACAGCTCTATTGAGATATAGTTCCCATACTGTACAGTTCGCCCATTTAAAGTTTACAGTTTAGTGGTTTTTAGTGAATTCACAGTTTTGCAAACATCACAATCAGTTTCCCATCTTTCTGTTAATAGTGAGCTTCAGAAGTAGCCCTTAGGCCTGTCTGCTGAAGCTTTTTAAGGAGCACCCTGCATGAGTCATGGTGTGGGGTGCAGCCTGCTCCCTGCCTGGGGACCCTGCTCAGTGCTCACTGGTTTTGGCCACAGGCCTCTCTCCCTCACCTCACCAGGTGAGGGAGCGTCCCTTACCACTGACTGAGGAAGGCCTGCTCCCTTCTGCTCTGGTCTGAGTGGGCTCTGAGTTGGCTCGCTTGCTGTTTCTGATGCAGCCCTCTCCTGGGGCCATTTTTCTCAGCACTGTGTTAGGAACCATCAGCGATCACCCTTTGCTTCTATCAGTGTGCCCTGGTTTCCTTCTGACCCACTTTCCCAGAGGAGTCTGGGCTCTCACCATGGGCATTTGCATGCAGGTGGCCATGCCCCAGGTACAGAAGATTTCAGAATTGTCCTTAGTAAGGGTCTGGACAGGGAAACCTCAGCTGAGCTCCCTCCAGATCCCGAGGGCCTCTGAATGTCATGAAGGTTACGGAGCACCTGAGGAACTCCAGGTCCTGTAGTGGGTTTTAGGGATTTCTGTTGCTTAACGGGACTTTGGTGACTTCTTGCAGGAATTCAGAATTTTTTGGGATGAGGACAAAACCCAATTCCCTTCCCAGCTCTCCCCACTACCCCAAGAAGACATGAGCCACTGTGGCCTCTTTTGCTCCCTGCTCAGCCCGTTCTTCAGACAGCACTGCTTGTCTGAAAGGGTCCCAGGCTCCGTCTGACCAGGAGAGCACAGCTGACTGTCTGCAGTCCTGGATTTTGAGATCTTGCCTGTTTGTTTTACCAGAACTTGGTCCTGGCCATTTCCTCCTCATCCCCAGCCCCCCAACTTGCATAGAGACTAAAAGCCTCACACATCCCAGAGGGACCTCAAGGCCCTTTTCAGTTCAGATTGAAAAGCTGGTAGTGGTCAGGAAATGGCCCCTTCCCAGCTCCAGTCCTGATAATCTTCCCTACCAGGCACAGAGGCAAAGGTCAAACTCCATCCTCCACTGCGGCAGGTGGGAGTTTTGAGAAGATGGACCTGTATGTTGAGGGGTGCTCTTCATTCATGAGCCCAGCACCCCTTCTGCCAGCAGGTGGCCACTGAAAACATGCGCCACTTAGACTGTAGCAACATGCCTTTTGTCTCACCCAGAAGGAGATGGACTTTGGAGGCTGAGAAACAATTGTCAAATTACCTGAAACTGGGTTGGAGGTTAGGATCATTTTTAATCCTCTTTGGGTTTAGCAATGGTACAGCACTGAAGTGGAAAATGCTCTTGAGTTTATGTTTCAAGCACAAAATATAATGACGCTTGCATCCATTTACAGGAGTGGCAAGGGGTTTACTACACCAAAAAGAAAGATGGAGATAATGTCCAACAAAATGTGAAGATAGTACCTGTCATCGGACAGGGAGGGTGAGTGGGAAGAGCGAGTTTGCCAGTCACCTTGCCAGTTTGAGGTCGTTGCATAATTCGCTTGGAATATTTAAGGAAGTTAAGAACTATTTGCAGAAGTTTAAAAGTAAGGCTTGTTACAAGGCCAGCTGTCATTACACAGCAGCTTCTAGGGGGGTGTTTCCGTGGCTGCAGCCCAGAGCTACCACACTTGGGGCAGTCTTGTTTAAGCTGCATGGATACACACGAGGCTGAAGTATTTATATTTAGATCAGAATGCTGACTGGAGGCCAGGCACAGTGTCACATGCCCCTAAGTCCAGCACTTTGGGAGGCCAAGGTGGGAGGGTTGCTCAAGACCAGTCTGGGCAGCATAGTGAGACCCTGTCTCCACAAAAAATAAAAAGAAATTAGTTGGGCAGAAAAATTTTCTGAGAGGAGAGAAAGTGTCACTGATGAAGAGAGGTCTGGTGGTATGCCTGTAGTCACAGCTACTTGGGAAGCTGAGGCAGAGAATTGCTTGAGCGAGTTTGGGGGCGGGGAGCCAGGGAAACTAACTGATAGACTCCCTATATTTATATTTAAGAAGGTTACCTTCTAATTTGGTAGGCTATGTGTTATTTCTGCAAAGGCCTATAAATTAGATAAAAATTCAACACTAACAGTTAGGGAAATTCTTATATAAACAGATATAGCTATATAAGGTCTGACAATTAAGTTTGTGAACTTGCCACTATGCACTTACATTGTACAGCACTGTACAGACAACTCAGGAAGGTTTCATAACCTTGGTATATCAGCATCTCACAGCTGTGTTCATGTCAGTGTGTGGCAGTGTCTTATGGAGTGGCATTCATTATTGTTGTGTATTTTTCTGTATTGCCATGAGAATGTTGGGGCCTGAATTAGAACAGCGAACAAACGTTAAATTTCTTGTTAAACTTGGCAAGAGTGGAAATGAAATCAGGGACACGTAGTCCAAGTTTATGGGGATAATGTCATGAAGAAAACAGAAGTATACAAATGGACTAAACGTTTTCCTGAGGGGAGGGAAAGTGTCACTGATGAAGAGAGGTCAGGGTGGCCAGTAACAAGCAGAACTGATGAAAACATTGCAAAAATTTGTTGATTTATGCGCCAAAATCATTGGCTGACGGTGAGAAGCATAGCAGAGCAAGTAAACCTGAGTAGAGAAACAGGAAAATCTTACCTGAAAATCTTGGCATGAGAAAGGTGTGGCTCTTGCATCATGACAATGGAACTGTATTGGAACCCCTCCCTACTCACCTGATTTAGCCCCGATTACTTTTTTTCTTTACTGAAGATAAGGAAATACTGAAAGAAAGACATTTTTATGACATTCAGGATATCTATCAAAGGTAATATAATGATGGCTTTGATGGCCATTCCAGAAAAAGACTTCCAAAGTTTCTTTGAAAGGTGAGGGGGCTCTGGCATTGGCGCATAGCTTCCCAAGGGGAGTTCTTTGAAGGTGACCATAGTGATATTCAGCCACTATGAGGAATATAGCACTTTTTCTAGGGTGAGTTCACAAACCTGATTATCAGATCTTATAGAGTGGAAATCAGCATATTGGGAACCTAAGAATTACAGTTTGTCTAAGGACCTATATTAAATAATGCAGAAAGTAGAAAATTATGAATCTTAATCTTAAAATATCCAACAGGAAAATTTGTGACCATTGGAAATGAAGTTCACAAAAAATTAAGTTATAAGGAGAACGCTTATGATGTAATATTAAAATGCAAAAGCCAGAATTTGAAGTCATAGCTAATGTATGATCTCAATCATGGAAAGAAAAGAAGGGAAAAATCACAGGAGGGCGTATGCAGGGCCCACACAGTAACTGCTGCTGCCTCTCGAGCCCTGCCCTGGTCAGCCTCCCAGGGCCTGGTAGGCTACCACTTTATTTTGTCCTAACTGCAGCCTCTGAGGGTGGTGCTGTGACCAGCTCCATTTCACAGATGAGGAAACTGAGGCTTTAGTCAGGTTTCTGGCCCAGCATCTGGCTGTAGGCTTGTGGCAGAGCCCGCAGCAGCCTCAGCGCTCGCTGCAATTGGCAATCGCCTCTGGAGCCACATCTGTGTAGGCTCTCTGTTCTGATTATTTGCCCTGTTATGTCCTTTCCAAATTTTATATAATATGTATATTAGTATATGTATATTTGATTATCAAAGGGAAGAACTGAAGCAACAATCCGTCCAGGAAAAGAGGCAGCAGCTTCTGAGCTGAGCCCGGGGGCTGTGCTGCAGGCTATATCTAACCCGGGTCAGGGTGAGTCTCAGCCCCCAATGCAGCCCCTGGCTGTCTCCCTGAGTGGCCGCAAGCACATGTTTGTGGGAACTTGAAGAAAGGCATCAATATAAGGTCGTGAAGATAAAAGCCTGTTAAGGAGCTAAAGGTTCTTGGTTAGTTAACACACAGTACTTCTTTTAAAAAATAACATATATTTTATCATCTGCTGTGATGACTTGGGAAGAGTTTTATTGTTTTTACTGAAGTCACTTTTCTACGGAGATGCCAGAGGATGTTTGTAAACTTTTATTTATTGGTAGCTTTGGTCACCAAAAGTTAGCAAAGCTCTTCTCAAAGCATTATATGTCTTGTGAAAGGGAGGTGCCCTTTTCACAATGCAAAATTGATGACTACATATTAAGTTGAAGTCAGGAGAGAAATAATACATTGTTTTCTACTTGCAGAAAAATTAGACACTATGTGTCTCTTGTCAGAGTGTGCAATGGCGGCAGTAAGGTAAGTAGGGAGAGCCCTGGGCCCTGGCTCACCCAGCAAGATTTCCAAGCAGTTGGAACTAATGGCTTTTACGATTCATTTTTAGGCTGAGAAAATACCTGAATGTGTTCAGCCTGACACTAATACAGGTATGGTAACCCATATTTATTCTTAGGGTTCGAGTTCTTAGAGGAAAAAAATGAAAACAGATTGTCATTCTGACTGGCCTCCTGGTACGGTGACAGAAACATATTTTTGTAGCTTGTGGCAACATTTCTCTCCCTGGCTCCCCAGCTTGGTCTGGAGTTGAAGGACCTGAGCACTTGTGGGCGTTCCGACAGGCTCCCCGGGGCGACGTGTTGAGTGGAGCGTGGGGAGCGTCACTGTAGCCGAGAGCTGGGAGAACCAGAAGCATCCAGAGTGTCGGGGCTGAGTCTCACAGAGACAGGGCGGGGTGGATGGAGCCGGCAGTGGGTAGGAACTTTGGCTTCTGCATCCAGGAGCTCGTTTGTGACTTGTAGATTGTAGGAGTTTTGTTTCAGGAGAATGGCGAGGGCAGAAGCCAAACTGCAGGGGATGGAGGAGGCGGGTACAGCAGCCTGCTCTGCAGGTTCATGGTGTATCGTCACTTGTTTCTGTTCAAAAACGTTTTTAAAACGAGCCCTATCAAAATCAGTCAAGGATATTGTTTACATTCCTTTGTATTACAGAGGAAGAAACTCAGAACAGCTCAATGACAACCCGGAGTTGGGCGGCCAGGACAGGACAGAGCAGGGATTGGGAGGGGAGTCAGTGACACAGTCATAGTAAATGACGGGCAGGGGCGGGATCTCCCAAAGCGTATCTGTGCCGGACACTTAGACATTTTACTGGATGGGCAGTCTGACCCATCTCTTACCCAGGAGCCAGCTGCCGGCCCCATCTTCCCCACTCTGGGCAGCTATGTCCGAAGGTCTCAGCCAGCTGTCCTGCCTTGGGAGGCCGGGCGGGACTGCGCAGGCCATGGACCAGCCGAGGTCTTTGGTGACACACAGCAGAAATCAGTTCTTCGGATGTTTGGAAGGAAGTTGGGTTGTTTATAGATTGGACAAGAAAGCTCTAGAGATAGTTTTGGAAAGGGGAAGGCTAGAAACGGAAAGCTGGGCAGCTGCCCCGCTGCCCTGGGCCATCCAGCGGGGTGGGTGGGGCCCCCCTGCTGCCACGACTTGACTTTGGGTGCCACTGGCCCTGTGGAGGCCCAGGTGTGGGCATGCTGTCCCCTGCAGGCTGTGTGGGCTCTCCATGCCCCACTCCCTTGCCTCACTGATCCAGTGTAGATTCTTGGGAGAAACCACTTATTTGTTTGGTGGGGCCTGGGTCACCTGCTGCTCCTCTCTAACCTGGGAATGAAACAGGAGAGTCCCCAGCCTAGAAGTGGGGGCCGTGGAACTCCTCTGACTTGGGAAAGAAGGTTCAGAGTCCGGGCACCAGAGAAGTAGTGAAGTCCCAGCCCATGCTCCCTTTTCCCTGGCCCTGTGTTATTTTCACCTGAACTGTCTCATTGAAGATACCAGATGGTCATAATAACAGCTGTCCAGCGTGCACACTCTCACTCTGGAGCCTGGCTGTGGGCTCACAGAAGTGAATGTGGACGTCAGGGTCTGAGGGCAGGTGAAGGTAATCTGAGTGCCCGCAGTGCACAGCGCCACCTGGGAAAGCTGGGGGATGCTTCCAGGTGGTAGTGATGACTGTGATATCTGGAAGAGAATTCAGGTCAGCCGGAGTCCAGGCGTGAGGGGCAGGCAGGGTCGGGGGCAGGCCAGTTGGATGCATCCTGCAAGCAGAACAAAGCCTCAAGAATCTTATACATAGCTAAGGGAAAGGGGTCGGGTCTTAGCCAGGTGTCTAGGATGGCGATGGTGTGGAGAGTAGAGACGGAGGGCTGAGAGGCGTCTGAGAGGCTGGACTCAGGGCTGCCTGGCTGTGGTCAGGAAGGCTTGGGAGCCAGCTTACGGACACCAAGATGTCTAGCTAGGCCACTAGGTAACACTAATTAAAATAACCCGTGCCGAGAAGATAGTAAGAAAGAGCAGGTTCATACAGGGAGAGGACAGCAAATTTAGATTTGAGCTTATTCTCTCTCTGGGGCCTGGGACATTCCAGCAGAGGTGTCTGGTGGCATTTGGAGGTAGCCCCGGGCCAGCTCTCCAGGAGAGCGGAAGTGAGGCGAGATCAGCACTGAGAACGGGCCCTGGCAGCAGTAGACGTTTGCGGGATGGGCAGGGGAGCCCTGGGGAGCAAGAGGAGGGACTCACGCATCAGCCAGGACTCAGCACTCACGCGCCACGCGCCAGGAATGACATGTCTCTGCTCACAAGAACCTGTGTTCCAGCGAGGTGGCGCGGTAGACAGCATGGAAATAAATACATAGCATAACAGAAGGTGCTGAGGGCCGTGGAGAAGAATAAAGCAGGGAATGGGGGTGCGGCCATGTGAGGAGGGACTCAAGGCTTTGCCAGCAGCCTGAGAAGTCCCAGTTCCGCCGGTACAGAGTGGGGCCCAGCCCCACCAACCACTGAAAAGACTCGGAGGTTCCGTCTGGTTCTGGAGAACTCCAGCTCCCTCGGAGTTGGGTGGTGACTGCATCTGCTGCTGCAGAGAGGCCCAGGAGTGTGGGAGCTGCCGGGAGATGGTGGCTCGGCACTTCGGAGGTGGCCCTGGCGCAGATGCACCCGAGGAAGTGCTCTGAAGTCTACATGGCCCCTGCAAGATGACTTCTGGGCAGATCATCTGGGACGCTCAGGCCTCAACTGGAGTTCATCCTTCCGTGCCACAGGGTCAGTGAGGTGGAGGGAGGCGGCTGCACGTGTGGGTCCTGACTGGTCAGTGGCCCGCCGCCCCCACTGCTTCTCCAGGGTCTCCGGACACACCCAGCAGGTCAAGGAGATGTGGCTTTTTCTCCACTGATAAGGGAAGGTTTTAAGGGCCCCATTTGACAGGAGAGGAAACCAAAAGCAGAAACACGCGGCTGCAGACAGCGCTGAGCCCGGCCAGAGATCGGTGTGTGTGGAGCGCGCACTGAGCCCCTGTTGATTTACGGTGCCTGTGTCCCCCTGGGAAGAGCTGCTGTCAAAATTGCTGAGGAATCATCTACATAGAGTGCTGCAGGGACTCAGAGGCGGAGTAGAGAGCTGACCAGGACTGTTGGGGCAGGAGGATCTCACGTTTACATAAAGTAACCTGAACGTGTGGAAGAAGAAATGACGCCTGTGGAGCCTCCGCCCGCCTGCCGCCTCCTGATCTCGCTCCTCTGCGCCAGCAGCTCCCCTCCCCCTCCAGGCTGCAGCCAAGACTCAGCTCACCCATCGCCTCTCTGCCCTCAGAGCAGAATCTGCCCCTTTCTGCAGCCCTCCTGCTTCGGACTGACCGCTGTCGCTCTCGGTTTAGCCTCCTTTGTCTCCTGCTGGACCACCTCCCTGTGAGAACTAGGACCCTACCTTATTCGTCTCCTCAGCCCTGTGCCTCGCACAGGCCCTGACGCGGGACGGGCGCCCGCTGAATGTTGAGTGGGAAAGCAGGAAGGCACGGCTGTCAGTTCACACCTCAGTCCTTTCAGGCAGCCAGGTGGCGGTCAGTCCTCACACAGCTCAGAGAAATGAGGACACTGAGGACTGCTCTGACGGAAGGTGCAGAGTCACGTCGCAGACAGAAGCAGCTCCGAGACGGGGCGGAGCAGCCATGCCACCTGTCACACGCACGGTGACACAGTGAGGGCACACGAGCACCTGTCCTTAATTGTGGGAGGCTCTTTATCCCTGAGGCGCTGGAGGATTTTGAGCAGGGGAGCCACAGAATGCGAGGACTTGCCTTGATATTTATTAGCACTTGGTTTCTGCATAGGAGTGTGGAGGGGTTTGGGGAAGCAGAGATATTTACTGTGCACCTGTTACCTGCACAGTGCTGGTCACTAAAGAGAAAGGAGAGACTCTCCTGCCCTCAAGGCATTCACAGTTGGGAAGGAAGATAAAGTAAAGAGCGCCGTAAGAGGTGGTGTGGGAGGCTTTGTGGGAAGGTTTACCAAAGGCAGAGATGCTTGAACTGCGTCTTACCTGCACCTTCAGAAAAGAGCAGAGTTCACCAGGGGAAGGTGCTGGTGTGGGAAAGTCATAGTCCCAAGTGAGCAGTTTGGATCAGGGCACTGGCATGGGTGTTCAGCCTTTTTTTTCCTGGATCCCATTGGAAGAAGAGTTGTTTTGGAGACACACATTATATAACAAACACTAACAAAAGATGATGAGCAGAAAAAGGTCCTTACAACTTCTGCAGTATCTGACACCACAGATAAGCAAAATAGGCCTCAAAAAATCCACACACAGCCTGCAGTCTGCAGGTGGGAAACCCCTGGGGGTTTGGGAAGCAAACTGACATATAAATAGATCACGGTGGTTGGAGATGGAGGCTCCAGATCCCAGAGGACTCTGGATGCGACACCAAGGAGCCGTGGACGTGTTGTGAGTGGAAAGGTGATCTGGTCAGATTTTTTTTGTCATAGAAGGATCCCTTGGCTGCCTGTGGAGAATGGGTGGAAGGGGGTGAAATTGGGGGCTGTGGTTATGACCCAGAAAGGACACGAATGTCTGAGCTCAGATGGGCGGAGCAGAGGATAGGCCACAGGTACAGAGGGGTTTAGGAGGAGGAATCTGCAGATTTGGCTGACCAGTTGAGGGCGGGAAGGTGGGAGAAATCACAGATGAGTTGTCTCTAAGCAAAAAGGCAGATGCTGTTCAGTGGCCTGGGTTCAAGAGCAGATTTGAAAAACATAAGGTGTTCATTTTGGATTGTGAGTTCCTTGGCAGTGCCTGGGGAGTGTCCAAGGGAGGTCCAAGTGGTCAGTGAAGGTGTGAGTCCGGAGCTCAGGAGACAGGCCTGGGGTAAGACTTAGGCAGTGCGGGATTAGTGACAGTCGGAGCAATGAGATCTCCCAAGGAGGATGTACTAACTGGAAGAGAAGAATGGCCATAAGGATGTAACTTTTGGAAACAGCAGGGGAACTGAGAAAGAGGAAACAGACAGGAGTGTCCAAGGAGAGCGATCAGGTGTCTCTAGAAGCACAGCCAAGTCCCATCAAGTGAGGGCGGAATTGTGGCCTTTGGAGCTACCAACAGGGATGTTGGTCCTTGACAAGCTTACTCAGAGGACAGGGTCCAGGCTGAGCTGAGTGGACAGACCCCCTGCTGGTGCTGAGGGGGGACTAAGGGCCTGCGTTCAGGTCCTGTCTGTGAGCAGGGAGGGAAAGGCTTCCAGGTAGGGAAGCCCACACAGAGTGGGAAAGCCCAAACCCCCTACCGCACCCACCGCAGGGTAGCTCCCACTTCCCTGTTTTGTGAAGAGGGGCGTGGGGTCGCTGAGGGCAGCCTGCAAAGCCCCCAGCAGCACACGCAGCAGAAGACACGTCATGCAGGGCTGTGCGGGAAGGAGCCTGCCTCCCAGGGCGTGGCGTGGTCAGGGGAGTGGAGGCCAGGGGGCAGGGCTGCCCTTCACAGAAAACGGAGGGTCGGAAGGGGAGCGATGAACTGTCTTTGGAAATATACCCAGCATCTCTGTCCTGCCCTAGGAAGGAGAATGATGCTCTCCCTGGGATATTTTAGAGGAAGAAAGAAAAGCTTTTTTTCCTTGGGGCAAGGGTAGACAGGGATCAACATTTTCCCGCCATTTTTCTATATATAGAAATTACATATTTCTCTATAATTATAGAAATATAATAGAAATTCTCCTGAGGTTATTTCTGCCAGGTGTCTATGTCGTGGGCTCCGTAGTGACGTAATCTGGGAACTGTAAAGCTCTTGCTCATGAATGTTCCCAGCGGGACGTCTCGACAAAGTACAACTCCTTCAGACTGAGCTGTGTATCTCTAGGCTCTTTGTTGATTTGTGTGGCATCTTAGGTCATGTTCTGATTCTTAAAGTTGAGGGTCTTAAGATTTAGATTAGTGGGCGACACCTGTGGCTCAAAGGCATAAGGTGTCAGCCCCATCTGCCAGAGGTGGTGGGTTCAAACTCAGCCCCCGCCAAAAAAAAACCCAACACAATAAATAAATAAATAAAATTTAGATTAGTGACCTTTTTTAATACGTTGCTAAAATCTCTGAAGAAGTGATTTATAATTTAATTACTCCCACAGATAATCAGACAGGCAAATATAAAGACAGGAGGAAAGGCTCGCTGGACGTCAGAGCTGTGGCCCCTCGATCAAGTGACGGTGAGTGACAAAGATGAGAGAAATGTGAGCCGGTCGGTGTCCAGCCCCTGGAGCCTGACCCCCACTCATCATGTCCAGATCGCTGTCCACCCCCCACTTCTGAGAGGGGGGAGGACCTTCTAAGAACCCATTTTTCCCTCTCCCTCGACTCTAGCCATTGGGCTCCATCTGCCTTTAGTGGAGCAGAGAATAAAGAAAAAGAAAAGATGCGTGTACTGTATATTTTGTAGTTGACTTCCTAATAAACTGTAACAGCAGACGATACCAGTTAATTTGCTGCAATTGCATGAGTAATGCACTTTGTAATTCCTCTTTAAAAATACGTTATAGCTGTACATTTTGGGGGGTACATGTGATATTTTGGTACACGTATGCAGTGTGTGCTGGTCAAATCAGGGTCATTGGGAAATGCTCAAACATTTATCTTTGTGTTGAGACCGTTCCAGTTCTTCTCTTCTAGCTATTTGGAAATTGACAGTAATTATTATTAACCCTAATTTTTCTACTGTACCCAGGACTTACTTCTTCTATGTATTTGTATTTTGTAACTAACAGTGGCCAACTTTTCTTCCTCCCTCTCTCCACCGTTTCCTTCCCTGGTCACTGGTTATCTGCCCTTACTCTCTACCTCCAGGAAATCTACTTTTTTTTAGCTCCCACAAATGAGAACATAACAATATTTGTCTTTATGTGCCTGGCTTATTTCACTTAACATGATGACCTCCAGTTCCATTCATGTTGCTGTAGATGATCGGACTCTTTTATTTTGTTTGAAGTCTGAGTAACGTCCCACTGTGCACAGGCAACACATTTTCTTTACACGCTCGCCACTCAGGCTGTGAACGGTGCTGCAGTAAGTGTGGGAGTGCAGATGTGATTTCCTTTCTTTTGGACACACACCCAGCCGCGGGATTGCAGGGTCATGTGGTGGTTCTGTCTTTAGTTTTTAAAGAAGCTTTGTTCTGTTCTTCATAGTGTCTGCAGTGCTCACATCCCCTACAACATTGCCTTTCTGCATGTCCTTGCCTGCATTTTTCATTTTTTATCTTTTTGATAAAAGCAATTCTTTATTTTTTTTTTTCTTTGCAGTTTTTGGCCGGGGCTGGGTTTGAACCCACCACCTCCGGCATATGGGGCTGGCGCCCTACTCCTTTGAGCCACAGGCGCCGCCCTAAAATCAGTCCTTAAAGATATGTTCTGTTGTGGTTTGCAGTTTGTCATGGAAGCTTATCTTTTGGTGAGGAGTGAGCACAATTTTGGGATGGTGAAAGACTCTTGTAAGTTCCAATTGAAGTAAAATTTTTTAAAGAAAATGTAGGTGCGTGGCCTGAATGACCTAGTTTTTAAGAACATACTCAAAAACGTTAGTGGAGTGTGATACGCTCATACTCTGCTGCACGTAGACAGTATGGAGGCAAATATCTCCACTGCCTCAGGACATTCTCTGGCCCAGAGATGATTAGGGAAGGCTATGGAGCTGGTTGGCGGTGGTTCAAAAGCCATGCCTTCCCCAGGCAGCATCAGCTACAATTTTATGGTGGAGATCAAATGCCCGCCTTCATGTTCCTCATGGGTTTACTGTGAGGCTCAGGTGAAATAAATGCTGTGTACTCCTCTTACCAAAAGGATGGTACAGCCTGCACCGTGCTGTAGGGGCCGGCTCGGCGTGGTGTCAGTGAGGAAGCAGCATGGCGGCATTGGAGGAGAATGGCTCCCCACCCAAAATAGACAGAGAAAATCCACACCTACAGACAGACCACTAACCACACAGACACGGCCCCTGATTTTTAGCCCCAGAAGTTAATTGGGCTGCTTCTCATGCTTCATAGAATTGGGATCAGACAATATGTATTCTTCTGGGGCCAGCTTCTTTCAGGCAGTATTTCTGAGATTCCTTCCCATCAGGGGTATGAGTAGCTCATTCCTTCTCACCGCTCAGTAGCATGGCCCTTATGAACATGCCCCCAGTATGTTTGTCCATCTTCTTTTTTTGTTTGTTTGTTTAGTTGGTTTTTTTTTTTTTTTTTTTTGAGATAACAGTCTCAAGCTGTTGTCCTGGGTAGCGTGCCGTGGTGTCATAGCTCACAGCAACCTCTAACTCCTGGGCTCAAGTGGTCCTTTTGTCTCAGTTTTTCTATTTTTAGTAGAGACAGGGTCTCGCTTTTTGACCATGTTGGTCTCGAACCCGTGAGCTCAAGCTATCCATCCGCCTCGGCCTCCCAGAGTGCCCGGCCCTGCCCATCTTGTCATTTGCCTCCACTTAGAGGCTGCTAATAAAGTCTTCACCGAGCACATTTTTGTGACCATGACGTGCTCGTATCCTACCCCGTGGAGGAATTGTCTGATGCAAATTGTACCGTGTTACCATCCTCATTAATCTGTGAGAGTTTTAGTGCGTCTAAAATTTCTCCCACTTGCCAACACCAGCCTTTTAAAACAGAGCCACTCTGATGGTCTTACTGTTATTTTTCCTGGTGACTAATGAGGTCGAGCACATCCTTACATGCTTATTGGCCATTTGGATAGCCTCTTTCTTAAAGTACTGTTCACTTGTTTTGCCCATTTTTGTGATTGGTCGTGTGTCTCTTTCTTGTGGATCTGTAGGAACTCTTTATATAGTCTGCATATGAGTCATCCATGCAGCACAGGTATATTTTCTTCACCTGTGGTTTGCCTTTTGCTCTCTTCATGTTGTCTTTTGAGGAACAGAGCCTCTTGATTTCAGTGAGGTTCATTTTATTAGTGTTGTCTATTATAGCTCGTGCTTTTTGGGGGGGAATAAAAGAGAGTCTTGCCATGTTGCCCATGCTAGAGTACCCTGGCCTCAGTCTGGCTCACAGCAACCTCAGACTCCTGAGCTCAAGCGATCCTCTTGCCTCCGCCTCTGTGGTCAGTGGGACTACATGCACCTTCCACAATGTCCAGCTAATTTTTCTATTTTTAGTAGAGATAGGGACTTTCCTCAGGCTGGTCTCCAACTCCAGACCTGTCGGGATCCTCCTGCCTTGGCCTCCCAAAGTGCTAGGATTACAGGCGTGAGCCACTACGCCTGGCCATGGCTAGTGCTTTTTATGTCTTGTTTAGGAAATCTTTCTTTATCCCAAGATAATGCAGATACTCTTATTTTCTTCTACAGGCTAAATCATTTTGTCTTTTGCTTTAGGTGTATAATCCATTTCGAATTAATCTTTATGTTTTGTGAAGGTATTTTCCCCATTGTAGAAGTCTAATCGCTGTCACCATATTGGAGAAAGATCGTTGGCAGTAAGCAAGGTTACTGTGACTGTGCCGTCCGAGTCTAGACTCTTCTCTCCCATTTATTGTCGTCTGTGCCGCGCTCAGACCACAGTTGTCACAGTCAGTCAGTCATGGCAGCTGGTTATACCCAGTTGTTCTTCTTCAGTGTCTTGGCAATTTTAGGTTCTTTGCATTTCTGCATAACAATAACACTTAGAATCAGCTTATTAGTCGACACACGTACACGCACACATGTCCTCCTAGAATTTATTTTCAGAGTGCCTGGAATCAGCTTGGGGAAAACTGAAATCTCAGTCACCAAGTCTTTTCAGACTGTGACGTGCAGTGTCCCCATTTGTTTAGGTAATTTTGTTTTCTCTCAGCAAATAAATAGTGGTTTTTATTTTTGGCTTAATGACCTTGTTTGGTGAAATGGAAAGTTCACACCCTATCCTGGTCACCAAAATCAGATTTAAGGTTTGTCGGTCTCAAATTGGAAGCATTTGAGAGCCTCCCCCTGCCGAGTTAGTTAATCCGGAACAGCGTCTCCCCTCGCGTCTCAGCGTCTTCGCTGGTCATGGGGCTGCCCGGTCAGTCTGTGAGACGGTCCCTTGGTAAGCAACGTGTGGGCTGACGGGTGTTCACCGAGGCACACGGGACTCTGTAAATATTCATTTCCTGCCTGTCCTTGACCGTCTTCCCTCACCTCAAAAAAACCATGTCTTGACAGGAACAACACAAAATTAACAAACCGTAGCACCTAAGATTTGCTGTCTCATTTAAGATATTTACCTAATTAAACATAGCAGTGGAAAGCATCAGAAGATGCCCCCAGAACTTGAACCAGAAATTCCCGTCTTTTTGTGACCGGTGGTTGAATTTATTGCTCCTGCCATATATGTCACAAGGAGCCCGCTGGCACTGTCTTCCAGAACAGTTTTCCTCCTGGAAAATGGCAAGCTGAATGATTATAAAGACTTATTGTTAGAGACACAAAAAGAGGCTGTTTGGCCTTGACTTGCTAGATTGTTTCCTCTGTTTTCTCTTTGGCCTGTGACATCAGAAATTCAGTCCATTGGGGACATGCGCATCCTAGTGCCACAGGGAGCAGAACTGGTGATGCCAGAGCCCAAGGCTGTGCAGGTGGGCAGGGAGCTCGGCAGCTGTCGTTCTGGTCCTGCCCTCGGTCAGCTGAGCACACGGTGCCCACCTCACACACAGCCTGATTGGTGCATCCCTTTCTCCACAGCTTCCAGCCAGAGACGGCACTCCTCCGTGGCCCGGATACATTCCATGACGATTGAGGCCCCCATCACCAAGGTGAAGCAGTTTGTAGTCCGTCTCTGTTGAGCACACAAGTCCCTTTTTCTCCCCAAGAATTCTTCCCAGTGAGAAGAAACAGGGACCCATGACAATAAGAATGTACCACAGTTGTATGTTGCGATCTCCTCGGAGGAGGGAGCATGGGGACAGGAGCATTTTAACTGGGCTTAAGCCAACCCTAAGTGCTATCGCCAGCCTGACTCTGGGTGACTCTCCCTATATTTCTAAGGTTTTAAAACTCAAGTCTCTTCTTTCCATAATGCAGGTAATCAATATTATCAACGCTGCCCAGGAGAGCAGTCCCATGCCTGTAACAGAAGCCTTGGACCGTGTGCTGGAAATTCTGAGAACCACTGAACTGTACTCACCACAGTTTGGTGCTAAGGACGATGACCCTCACGCCAGCGACCTTGTCGGGGGCTTAGTGTCTGTGAGTAGATATCGGGGGCTCACTGTCTGAGCAGATGTCGGGGGACTTAGTGTCTGTGAGTGGATGTGACCACTACTGGCTAGAGACTATCTGTTCTTGTTGATTTGCTTAGAGGTTATTTGCTCAAACAGAGCTCTTTGAAGAGACCAGCAGGGCTCAGTCTGGGCCAGCACTGCCCCTCCGCTGGGTCCTGCTGCCACCAGCTCCTGATGGACCACAGCTGGGAGGACAGGACAGTAGACTGTGTTTTAGATGCTACTGTGCTAGTTCTCCTGCGTTGCCTAGGGGTTCTACAAGTAATTTATGTAAACAGAACTTTTTTAGGTATGCTAAAGATTTTGAAAACTAGGGAAGAATAAAAGAAAAACATGTTCAATGTTCCACACCAAACTGCAAGACAGAAAAAGTATCTTTCTCCTGCCGTACATGTTTCAAAAGGTGCTTGGGTTGGGGCAGTTTCCCCTCACAGCATGCTACACCACTCAGGAATCTTTCTAGAAGGGGCGCGTGTCGTACATGTTGGAAGGTGCCGGACACTTCCAGAGACGAGGAGCCGCCATGGGCCACACGCACCATCCTGTTGCTCACTTTCCTCCCAGTTCCTGCTTTCTGAAGTCACTTGATTTTATAAAAATAAATTAGGAAGGGCCAGACACGGTGGCTCATACCTGTAATCCTAGCACTCTAGGAGGCCGAGGTAGGTGGATTGCTTGAGATCAGGAGTTCGAGACCAGTCAGACCAAGACCTCGGTCTCTAAAAAAAATAGCTGGACATTGTGGTGGATCCCTGTAGGCCCAGCTACTTAGGAGACTGAGGCAAGAGAATGTCTTGAGGCCCAGCAATTGCTATGAGCTGTGATGCCACGGCACTCTACCAAGGGTGACAAAGTGAAACTCTGTCTCAAAAATAATAATAAAAGAAAATAGAAGGTAGAGGGGTTCTCAGGGATGATAGCAGCTAACCGTGGTCCTGCCTGTTTGAGCATGTAGGCAGGGGCTGAAAATGACGAGGGCAAATAGGACAGAAACCTCAGGCCTGGGGGAGCGGGGCAGCTGAGGGATCCCCGGACTTGAGGATGGCGATGTGGGAGCAGAGGCAAAGAACCCAGGGGAGTCAGCTAGGGGCAGTGAGCTCACGCAGAAGGTAAGAAGGGATCTCGTGTTCCAAAGGAAGCTCAGCATCCTCAGGGTGAGGGGGGTGGCAAGAAAATGGAGGAGAAGCCTGAGGGCAGAGGGGGCTGTCCCTAAGAAACCAGAACAGTCCAGGGTGCAGGCAACAGGCGTGCGCCTCAGAGGCCACCTCTCCTGAAGGGGAGTCCTCACCTCCCTGGTGCTGCCCCTGCCCTTGCGTTTATCCTGGAGCAGGGCCGGGGCTGCTGTGCTTACCAGTAAGCAGTGATCATGGGCTGGCCCTGCTGGGCACAGGGCTGCCTCGCAGTGGGTTGGTAGAGAGGCCTGCATTGAGCTGACCCCGCAGCTGACCACCTGGAGTTTCCAAGAAGGAAATAACAGTCACGCTTTTCTTTTTCCCTTTATTTTTATCAGGATGGTTTACGAAGACTATCAGGGAATGAATATGTTCTTTCAACAAAAAGTAAGTGGTTCTTTTGTTGGTTTTTCTTTTTTTTTTTAGTATCACTAGCTACAATGTTGCATTCTAGGTTAAGTGATGAAAATAATTTTTTCAGATAAAAGTATCCAAATAATTTTCTTGGTAAGTCATAAAAACCTCAGAAACAAAGCAGTTGTCCCTGATACAGTACGGTTGTTCTTTAGAAACACTTAATGGTTTTAAAGCCTGTTAATTTTATTCTCCAAATGACTTCACTTTGCAGGCATTCAGCAGGTTTCAAACAATGTCATCACTCCCCTCCCCCTTCACAATGTCCCTCCGCGGATAGCTCGGGCCATGGAGAACGAAGAACACTGGGACTTTGATATTTTTGAACTGGAGGCTGCCACCCACAAAAGGTGAGTTTGCAGGGAGCTCCACAGAGGGAGAGCTGGATCCAGGGCCTGTGTGGGGACCCTGCAAGGTGTGTAGATATGTGCACAGCTGGTCCCTGGTCAGATGGGGCTGACGGGGGAGTAGCAGGGTAGTCGGTGACCCTGAGTCACCAGGGCCTGAGAGAGAGGCTGCTTGGCCATGACCGAGATGGCAGATCCCTGGAAAGTGACGGAACTTCTCAAATAGCGGAGGGTTTTCTTCAGTGGAAGAAGAGTATTAATTTCTCCTATAGGTAGTAGTATGTTAAGATAGTAGCAGGGAGCCCTACTCAGTGCCTAGGACAGAAACTTACTAGAAACACACGTGCGTATGTACCGAGAGCTGCCCCAGACCTTAGGCATGGGAACACCTAGACCCCCCGTCATTCTCATCTGGGTGTGACATACAGTGTGGGAACAGGGGTGCAATTTGCCTTCAGTCTTGTTCCTGGAGAAGAGCTCTTAGCCGGGCACACAGGAGAGGGGCTGCCCTAAGTCTGCCCCAAGTGTGCTCTGCTGGGCAATGGGGTGATTCATCGGGTCCCTCTGAGCGCTGAGAGAACTGTCCCCAAGTCAAACCCCCAACCCTGCGGACGCTCGCTGCGAGTTACCTTGCTGACACCCAGCACAGCCCAGGGGAGTGGAGAAGAATACTCCAGGACAGATGAATATTTGAGCACCTGGTTTGCACACGAGGGACACTGCCTCAGTAGAGGCAAGTTTCTTGACCACCTACGCCAAAGGCCAGATGCTAGGCCAAGGTGACTTCTCAAGGAAGGGCCTAATTTGATTTCCCGTTGGTTCCCTTCTCAGGGGAAACCCTTCATACGTAATGCCCGCCTGCAGATTGTTGAGGAAAGTACATGGCTTGCAGCTTATCTGGTTTATATGCAGTTCTCAGGAAATGTTCTTCTAGGTTGGACAGCAACCAATGATGTAAATCTAGCAGGAACAAAGGAGAGAGTTGAGTTCAAAGTGGTACCAGTTTAGCCTGGAAAGGGATTCTTTTTGAGGAATCCACCAGTGCATGTGAGAGTTTGAATCAGGAAGGGCAGAGTAAGCAAACTTCTCTCCCCAGGTGGGGAGTCCGAAGGGGGCCCAGGCCAGAGCAGTTGTCGAGAGGGCGGGAGGAGGCAGCGTGTCCGCCAGAGCTGGTTGGCCACCCCCGAAAGAGGTCGGTACAGCCCATGCAACCTCACTTCACTGCCCTGTACCTGCTGAAGTCAGGCTGGGATTTGCTTGTTGGATCTGAGCCTTTTCAGGACTCAAAATACTCCCTGTTTCTTTGCTTCATTTTAATTTTGTTTTCCTCTATAGGCCTTTGATTTATCTTGGTCTTAAAATGTTCACTCGCTTTGGAGTCTGTGAATTCTTAAACTGTTCTGAGTCAACGCTGAGATCATGGCTACAAATTATTGAAGCCAATTATCATTCTTCTAACCCCTACCACAATTCTACACATTCTGCCGACGTGCTTCATGCCACTGCCTATTTTCTTTCCAAGGAGAGAATAAAGGTGAGCTCGTGCACTGCACGGTGAGTGGAGCGGAGCCGGGGGAGTCGGGTGCTTCTGCTTCACCAGGCACAACTCGGCAGGGAGGGCGGAGGCCGCACAGGAGTCAGGCTGGGGCTGCACGTGGCTTTGGGGAATTGGTGGTGTTAATCTATGACATAATCCCAGCCATTCCCCATTCGTTGGGTATAAAAGAAACAGAATTTAGTTACTGGGGAGAAAGCCAGCAAGGAGAGGATAAGACTTTTTTCTGGGCTTCTCATTCTGAATCTACAGGCTAGCACAGCCAAGTAACCCGTGGATATTTCCACTTGAGGGCCCCACCTGTTACCTCAAAGTCCATGGAGTTCTGAGCCCAAGTCCATCATCTTTGCCTCAGCAATGCTCCCAGCCACGGCTGTCCACTGTCTAGGGTTCCAGCAGCCAAGCAGATACTCAGATCAGAAACCAGGAGTGAGCCTAGTTCTTGCCTTCCTCGGGGGCCTGGGTCTGGTTGACCATCTGACCTTACCTGCTGTCACACCTACATGTTCTCAGAGTCATCCTCGTAGTGCGTCTGCCACTGTCCCAGGGAGGACCCCCATCTTTTCTCATCTACACAGTTCCCAACTGGAACTCCTGCCAGCCCCTCACACTGCTGCCACCCAGTCCTTCTGAAACAGCCATGGATCTGGCCATGTCATTCCCAGGAGTACCTGCCCAACTCCTGCAGGGTTTGTTTTTTTTTTTTTTTTTGAGACAGAGCCTCAAGCTGTCACCCTGGATAGAGTGCTGTGGCATCACAGCTCACAGCAACCTCCAACTCCTGGGCTCAAGCGAGTCTCCTGCCTCCGCCTCCCAAGTAGCTGGGACTACAGGC